>JAJOOH010019646.1:0-29659 GCA_029582605.1 Solanum gracilifrons | reverse complement strand
TACATCGTAGAGGATTAGTGCAAAAGTACATCTTTTAATATGTTTTCTTAGCAATTTGTTAGTTATGTTTTCTTTAAGTTTCTTGTCACATGCTAGCCAGTAGAGTTATTACTGGGCTACAATTTTGTAATGTTTTCTCTTGGGTGATTAATAAAAAAAATGAGTTACAAAAAAAAGAATATATTTCTCTTATGATTTTTATTTTTTATGCTATGAAAGTGTGGTTAAATATGTCATCCATTGCATCTTGTCGGCATTTACACAAGCCACACAATATGTTTGATATCACATTTTTAAAGTGATTTTACCGGCAATAGTAATAGCCGCTAAATAAATGCCGCCAAAAGTATTAACGTTTAGCGGCAATAATATTGATCGTTACCGGCACTCTAAATAAATGCCCCAAAAGCCTTTAGCGACATTGGATGCAATGACAATAGATTAAATGCCGGTAAATGTTTTTGTGGCAATAAATATTGCCGCTAATGGGAAAATTAATTGCCACTAAAAGTCTCTTTTGGTGTAGTGTGTATTATCTTCTGTTATATTGTATCGTATGATACTGTTTTAATAAACATAATGTTTGGAATAATTATAATGTTCTCAATCATTACACAATATCACACATCGATGATTTGAATGATAAACGTACAAAAAAAATGTAGGGTACTAGTAGAGTTATGGGGAAAGATAGAGCAAAGGATATAATTGGATTATTATTAAATAATAAATAAAGATAAAATGAGGAGAAAATATAAAGGCAACGACACGATCACACAAAATCGATCATTTGAGACTTTTCATCCTTACCGAACAATGAATTTAAATGATACAATACAATAAAAATTAAGTAACAACCAAACCAAACATTGTATTTAATTATTTTAAACTAACAATATATCGAATAACAACCATCCAAACAAGGTTTATAAGGGTTTCTTTCCAATTGACATTCTTCAATCTTTTGACAAATAAGAGAAACTATTATTAAAAAGATTCAAGTATTGCAAATGAGGCAATGTCACAACACTAGGAGGAATTGGCCCCGTTAAATAATTTGATGACATATCAAGCATAATAAGGTTCTCTAGGTATCTAAATGACGCAGGAATCGATCCAACGAGCGAATTATGTGAAAGATCAAGTACAGCAAGATTCGATAATTGGCCCAAACTCATTGGCAATGGTCCAGTAATAGCATTATTCGACAAGTACACAATAGTTAAATTACCCAAATTGCCAAGACTTGATGGAATAGGACCAGTAATTGAACAAAATCCAAGATCAAGAATTTGTAGAGAAGGTGCAACTCTAGATCCAAACCATACAGGAATAGGACCTGGAAGTTTGAAATTCGATGCGTTAAATCTCTCCAAAAATGTTATGTTTTGAAGGGCTTCAATAGAGAATTGAGGATTATCTTGACCAACTGTGGTTCGTCTGAAACCAGATATGTTAATTTCGGTGACACGACCATTTTTGCAACGAATGCCTTTCCAATCTGTGCATGGGTTTACCATTCTAGGCCTAGGCCATTCATTCCTTCTTAATCCTAAAGTAGATCTCAATAGAAACAAAGCTTTTCTCTCTTCTCTCAATCTCAATGAAAATGTAGAATCAAAAAATAAGAAAAGCACAAAACAAAGAAAACTCAATTGGTGCCTCATTGGACTTTGAAAATTCTAAATCTTTTTTTTTTTTTACCTACTAATATAAGGTTTGACTAGTGGATTGTCAAAATCCTTTTTAATGCTACACATGCAAATTTAGTACAGTATAACTATTTGCTAAACCTTATAAATAAAATAATTTATTATATTACCATATTAGTTGAATTTACAACTTGCAATTTCACTCATATTGATAAAAGGAAAAAAATTAGACAAATGGTCCAATGAACCAAAATTCCTTATCCAAAACATAAATATGCTATACTGAGAAAATATTTACTTCATTCGTCTATCTTTACTTGTCCACTATATTATTTTGAGATATCGAACAATACGTATCCATTTTATAAAACAATTGAATAATTTACTATGTTATGTCTGTTTTATCCTTGTTATTAAATACTACTCCCTCTGTCCCTAATTACTTGTTCACTTTTAAATTGGCACACCTATTAAAAAATCAATAATTAACATAGTAAGTTTACCATTTTACCCCTATTAATGATGAAGTGGATGAATTAAAAAAACTTAATATTTTCAAGAAGTTCTACCTTTTTCAAAATAATTAATTGAGGGTATATTAGGTAAAAAAAATTGTCCTTTCTTGATTTATCAAAATGGACAAGTAATTAGGGACAACTAAAAAATGAAATGTGGACAAGTAATTAGGGACAGAGGGCGTATTCATTTTTCATTGTTTAAATGACTTATACTCCCTCCATTCCATATTAATTGAATTTTTGAGGCATTTTCCATTTTTCAAATTAACTTAATTGTTCTGTTTTCAAGACTACTTTTAAAGTGTTCTTCCAATTTTACCCTTCATTTGGATTTTCAATGTGATGACTTCAATAAATTTGATAATAATTAATAAGGGTAAAAATAGAAAACTATGTTCAATTTATGTTTTAATCTACTTTTCTTAAAGGGTGTGAAACACCTCAAAAATTCAATTAATAGGGAATGGAGGGAGTATTTATTAAGGTTGATTTGGTAACATTACTCATGTCATTTAGTGTTTCTTAATCTTTGTGTCAATTTAATAGTGGACAACTATTGTTTGACACAAAGAATATCATTAATAGCAATAACATTTTTTCACTTGAACACTTACAATACATTTATAATACAATTTTAATACATATTACAAAACACAATTTATAAAACACATATAATATAAATTTTATTAATGGATAATATATTTATCACACATTTTAATACATTTATAATATATTGTGTCAATTTTTCTTGTCAAACAAAGCATAATATATTTTAAAACACACATAATACATCTATATTGCATGCATAATTCTCTTTTAATACATTATACAAATTTATCATAACAATCTTCGAAACTTTGTTCTACCAGTGAGCCTCGTTTCTTCTCTTCTGTTCTTTCCTTTTCTCTTGTCTTGCACTCTTCGGACTTTCGAACCACAACATATATGAAAAAAACCATAAAACTTTTTAGGGTGCTTTCAAGTATTTAAATTTTAATTACAACAATAATTTCTCACCTTTTTCGTTACTGAAGAAATTTAACCAGCCATAAATGTTTATTTCAAGCGAATAATATATTAAAAGATGTGAAGCATCAGGAAGAACTCATATCTAAAATTTAGGATTGTTTAGATGAGATTAGGTTAATCGAGACTTTAAAAAAATTAACTCGTTGAGAAAGATGAGTTTCTACAATGTATATGTATTGTATATGTTGTGTATGTTTCTATAAAAATACTAGTAAGCTTCTAGAAGGAATCCTTATTGGCAAACAAATTCACGTTAAAGGAAGTAAGCACCCATAGCCTTCGAATCCTGAATCCGCCACTGATCATTCGGTAGTGGCTACAATGTTATTTTTCATTTCTTTAGTCAGGAATTCTCAAAAGTTTAGTATTATTCTTTGATAGAGAGGCTGTGTATTTGTATCGGTCAGTATTAATGAAATTGTACACATCATATATAAAAAGTATAAAAATTCATTTGAGAATCATTATTATTATGAAATATTTCATTTATGATTTCATATTTAAAAAGGTATATCATAAATCAGGTGTTCTTTATTATGACGTAGGCATGATTGTAATTCACATAATGATTTTATATTATATGTTATACAACTTTCTTTTTAATGAATGAATTTCCAAGAAAATTTAGATTAAAATTTGCTATCTATTATGAATGTTCAGTTTTAAGGGGAAACCGCTAAAAAAAGATTGAACATGTGGAAGGATTCGAATGAATTCTACTTTCATTTCCCCCGTATGGAACACTGAGTTACTTACGTTATGGTCTTCAGCAGGCAGGCTGCACTTTTTAAAAGCTACTTAATTTTTTTTGTCGTCTTTTGTATTGTGTGCCTTCCTCTTTCGTATATCTTCTCATGTATCTATGTTCTTTCGGGATAAAATGTTGATCGATGAATCAACTTTTCAAGAGTTTTGAGAAGATTATATTAAAGAAATGTCTATCATTGTGATTATTTATTTTTTGAGAGAAGTATTGAAAATACCTTTAAATTCGACGTAGATTATTAGTTTTATCTCCAAACTATTTATAACCGCCTTAAAAATACCTTTTACTTGACTAACTGAACTCAAAATATACACCCTGATCTTGCAATATGAGTGAAATACAATCCTAAATTCTCGCCTGTTTCCAACACTTCTCTCGACTTTCTATTAAGAGTTTCATGCTCCTACAAGAGTTTGAGACCACTTGATATGTCATGTGGCAGATTGGGGTGTATCTAAGTTTAGTTAGTTAAGTCAGGATGTGTAAGACTGTCAATAGGTCGGAGACGAAACTGATAATTTGTGCCAAGTTCAGGGATATTTTCAATATTTCTCTCTTCTTTTTTTTTATCGATGAGTCTTCGTAACCAATTATAGTATCCAATAATTGTGTTATTAGCAGTTTTATTAAAATATTGTGTTATAATAATGCATATCTAATTCATTATAAAAATAATATTTTTGTGTTAAATTTATCTGCATATAAAATTATAATTTGTGATAATGATAATGAATAACAAAAGTGGAAGTTCTGGATAATTCGAGATTAACAGGTATGTTTATTTGGTGTGATTGAATATTTTTTATAGTTTGTAAAATCTACGAGTATAATTCATGTTACATGTTATATAAAAAAAATGCAAAACGTTTTGAATATCACGGCCTAACGCTTTTTTATACTTCAATCCAAACTTTGCCACAATTTATTTTTTTCAAAAATATATTAAAATTACAACCCAACGCTAACTTAATACATCTAGAATAAAAATTTGGCCATTAATTAGCCCCAATGCTGTTGTCATGCAGATGTAAATATGAGTGTTGTATTTTATGTGAGAATGTAGTAAATTTTAAATGCAAGGAATAACTTATTTTATTTATTGAAAGATAAAAAGTATAAATGCTTTAGAATATGTTCAAAAGTTGTGGAGGTGGGGGCAGGAAAAAGCAAAAGGTATTTTGCAGGAATATAATTATCTAAATATTATATAGATTAATTAACATATATTCTAAAGAGCGGGTTAAATATAGCTAGGAAAAATTATTACTTTAATCAAATAAAATTCTATATTACTAAATTTACATATATGTTTTTATTCAATAAGCCTAATAAAATTTTATAAAATATAACAAATTTGCATCTATTTTGTTTGGATATAAACTTCAAGAGACAATATGTTTTCCCGAAAATAATAGTGTGAAGAAATTAATATCTAAAATTACACATTTATATTCTTATTTCTAGGCATTTTGTTCCTCTTCTTTGTTTTCTCATTATTTGTATTTTATACAGATAAAGATGAAAAAATAAAAGTCCATCCTAGTATAGAGATGAATAAGAATAAAAAAAAAACTCCATTGTCAACTTTCAAAGAAGCTCGAAGTTCAAGCTCTAAGAATTAATTTGTTGTAAATGTACTTCGTTTTGAGTGGGTGATATCTCAATAGAATCGGCACGCCGAAGGGAGTTTAAAACTAAAATTTGGAGCTATTTGAATAAGATTTGAGTTAGTTTTGGCCTGAATTTTAGTCTTAATTTGTTGAAGTTCGAAATTACGGTTGCATTGTATGTATGAGAGTTGTATGATGATTATATGTTGAGTTTATGAAAAATATATTTTAAGTTTTGTATATTATTGTATTTGTATTTAATTTGTATGAATAATATAGGAAAGCTATACACAATGTTATCATAGTTGTATTAAATTTTCTTCAGAAACCTAAATTAACTTCATACAGTTATACCCATATTTCATACATAATTTTTATACGAAATTGTGAGTGAAATTTAAATCATGTTTTTTTCATAAAGTTTTTCTGCTTCTTAAAACAAAGGAAGAATATTAGTCGGAAGTAAAGACCACACTCCACAATTGTGGCTTATGATATACAAATTTCCTACATTTTTCATACACGAAAATTTAAAACCTTGAGTAAAATTTCGTAAATATTTTGAAAGATGACTTCTATTATGTTTTGTAAATGAAAATCTCCACTTATATTTCGTAAAAATATATGTCAAATTTTGTATGTATATAGGTGATTCTCCCTAATGTTTATTTGTATACTTCATAAATTCCTAGAAAATTTTAACTTGTTGGGCCGTAAATGTTCGAATCTTGACCCACCAATGTACTTATTCGAATTGGGTTTTCTTTCTTATCCAAAAAGAACCGAATAGGATGTATGATCCTGTGAGCCCATAAAAAGCATCATCACATAAATTCACACCCCACTTCAAGAAAATATTCCAACTTTTTTTTTTTAATTTTAAAAATAAATAACTATAATTTTGTCAAACTGATAATTCTGGTGATATTATTATTACTTCTTTTCTTCTTCTTCTTCTTCTCCTCC
Organism: Solanum gracilifrons; assembly: GCA_029582605.1. Lineage (NCBI taxonomy): Eukaryota > Viridiplantae > Streptophyta > Magnoliopsida > Solanales > Solanaceae > Solanum > Solanum gracilifrons. The sequence continues at coordinate 23,118 of JAJOOH010019646.1, read as the reverse complement.
TTCTTCTTCTTGTATTGTTAAAGAATACCTAAAATGTTACTTTCTCCATTTCAAATTAATTGAATTATTGAGGTGTTTCACACCCTTTACGAAAAGAAGATTAAGATATAAATTAGACGTACTTTTCCATTTTTACCCTTATTAATTATTGTCAAATTGATTAAAATAACTAAACATTAATTATAATTACTAATTTCAATACTAACTAATGAAGGGTAAAATTAGAAGAAGATTCTAAAAGTAATCTTGAAGCTTGAATAATTAAGTTAATTTGAAAAAATAAAAAATATTTTAATAATTTAATTAATTTGAAATAGAGGGATCACCAAGGAGTTCATTCAATTTTCATATGTTGCAAGCGACATATTAATTTCTTTTGTCCAAATAAGTGATGGGGTTGAAAAATATCCAAAATCCATTCAAGAAAAATGAAGAATTGGGAGGATCAAGAATAGGTAGGACGGTAATTTAGGAATCATGCTAGTGCAACTTTGTGTGGGATTGCGTTTTATCTAAACGGAATCACAGCTAAAGTCAGGTCCACAAAGCGAAATTGATGCTCTAAGAATATTTATCACACTCCAGCGCCACGTCTTCACTTGCTAAAAAAATATCTCACATATTACATATATCATCAGGTTACTAGGAGTGTCAATGAGACGGTTCGGTCGATTATTTTTAAAAAATTATATTATCCTAATTTTTTGGATAATTTATAATGTATAATCAAAATTAGACTTTTTAAAATCATCCCAATCATATCGATTTCTCTTCAGTATCGGTATGGTTCGGTTGATTTTCGTTTTTTTTTTTACTTGTATCACCTCAAAATATACTATTATTAAAATATTTCTTTCGCGAATATATCCGTGAAGAAGCACTTCAGTTCTTCACCAAGAAGTTAAAAATGTAAAATCTTGTCGTCGTATTGTTTGATCTTAAATATTTAATATGAGTGTTTGCATATGTCTAGGTGTACTATTTCATAGAGTATCTATTATGGTATCATTTAATTTTAAAACTAACTAAAGATTAAAGAGCAGAGATCCAAAGTCGTTCAATCACTACTCACAAGAGGCCTAGTACTTAGTTAGGTTATATTTATATTTGAAAATTGTTATAAAATATATTTATATATTAAATTTAACATATTGTTAATAAATAAAATACTATATTTACATATATGTAAGGTTATTCGGTTCGGGAATTTTTCAGTTTTTTTCATAAATTAAAAAGACCATCCCAATTGTTCGGGACGGTTATACACTTAAATAAAAGTTCAGGATTTTATTGAAAAAATGACATAAATTGGATCGGTTCGGTTAGATTCAGTCGATTTTTCATATTCTTTTGACACCCTAGTTACTAGCATTAATTTTCGATTAAAAAAAACAGAAAAATGTTGAAAAAAATCAATATATATATATATATATATATGTAAATTATAAAGAGAAAAGTATTAAAAATATTTTTAAGCTCAGCGTAAATTATTAGTTTCATTTCATACTGTTGATAGCTTTAAATATACCCCTTAGCTTGACTATACATCCCTGATCTTGCAACATGAGTGAAATACATCTCTAAATATCATCAAGTTTAATAGCGTTTTCAATATTTTTCTCTATTTTTTATTAAGAGTCTCATGATCCTACAAGAGCTTGAAACTACTTTCTATGTCATGTAACGTATCGGTGGTATATCTAAATTTAGTTATTCACATAATTAAAATATTTTTAAAGTTATCAATAATTCGATGATAAAACTAATAATTTGTATCAAAATTAAAAATACTTTCTATACTTTCTTAACTATATAAATAATGTAAATTTTTGTTGATGGAAGTTCATTATGGGCCTTTACTAGCTCAAGCGACCAAGAGTATCTTTGGATTAGTTGGTCTAATCAGTTTTGTTATGAATTTTTATTTATTTGGTATAAAATTATATAAAGAATTGATATAATTTTTGTTGTTAATATCTTAAAATGTCATTGAACTATGAGAAATTATCTAAAAAGGTCATTAAAAATTATTTTGTATCAATAAAATCATTCAAATTACATATCCAAACATGATTTTATATCATTAGTTCATCTCACATGACCAAACGGGATAATTTCTATTAATAGTATGTGATCAAACCAGTTTTAACCACTGTTAGCAACGAGTAGTTATCCATTAGCGTCGCAACCGGTAACTAACTAGCGCTTCTAGTGCGGCATGCGCATAAAATGAAGGGTGAAAGCAAAAAAGTAGTCTCCTTGGCCTATAAAAGGCAGCATTTTGTACCCACACAAAATGCACATCTCTCTTGTCTATTGAATTAAAAAATAGAAAAAGAATGTCTGCAGAGGTTGAATACAGATGCTTTGTGGGTGGGCTCGCATGGGCTACCAACGATAGAACCCTAGGAGAAGCTTTTTCTCAGTACGGCAATGTGGTCGACTCCAAGGTCCGTTTGTTGCACAGCAGAGATCAGATCCGATACCATTTTATTTTGGCTTCGTTGATCACCTCATCTCTTTACTCTCTCTGTTACTATGTTACTCTGTTACTCTGTTACTGTTACTATTTGTTACTCTTACCCTTATTCCATTCCTTTATACGGTACGTTACGTTGAAGATTGATCGCTTTTAGCTTTTCAAATTGCGTTTTTTTTTTCTCAAAATAATTTATGTTCTGATTCATGAAAATCAATTACTAGATATTATTTTTGTGTTTATTCATGATCTATGATGTTACATGCATTTTTTTAAAATCTGTAATTGTGGATCTGAATTCATTCACCGATTTGTTTTTTCAGATTATCAACGATCGCGAAACAGGTAGATCAAGAGGATTTGGTTTTGTTACCTTTACTGATGAGAAATCCATGAGGAACGCAATTGAAGCAATGAATGGCCAGAACCTTGATGGTCGTAACATCACTGTTAACGAAGCTCAATCACGCGGAAGCGGCGGCGGCGGCGGTGGTTTCGGAGGTGGCCGACGGGGTGGTGGTGGTGGCGGATACAATGGCGGTGGTGGATACAGTGGTGGTGGCGGTGGTGGCTACGGCCGACGTGAAGGTGGCAATGGTGGTGGTTATGGAGGTGGCCGTGACCGCGGATATGGTGGTGGTGATCGTTATGGTGATGGTGGATCCCGTTACTCAAGAGGTGGTGGTGCATCAGAAGGAAGCTGGAGGAATTAGGTAGATATAATAAAATTCTGAAATTTGGTTTAATAGTCTAAAATATGTCATAGTTTTGGTTTGGAAACTATGTTTCTGTGTTGGGTTTTTGTTAGTGTTGTGGTTTCTTGCTATTGGCTCGTTATGTTACTGCGAGGGATCTGTGCAAGGTTCAATCATCAAAGTTATAAATGATCAACCCCTTTTCTATTTGGTGTGTATTCGTTTATTCATTCCTCCAAATCAATAATTAGAATCGAAAAAAAGTTTATTAATTTACCGATTTTGATAATAGTTTTAATTTTTTTTTGTTTATCGGGTTATTAATTTTAATAATTTGAAGTTTGTTTTTAACAAGCGAACCGATAATCAATAGTAAATTTATATATTATATTTATATCATTCAATATATATATATAGAGTCTTTGTTTCATACTTTTATTTTTGACAGTTTCTCGGTTATTCTACAAGGTGTGAGTATTTGTTTTGGAGTTTATGCAATTTGTAAACTTATGTGCATAATTTATTTGATTTGCCATACATTTTGTCACCTTGTTTCTTAAATCAATAAACAAATCGATAAACCAATAACTTATATCTTAATAGTTCTATAATGCTCTAAGATACAAACCGATAAGTCTATAAATTTAACTGATAAACTTCAAAATTGAATCCAACCAACCAATATATATGCCTACTTCACCTTTTTAGTCGATCCCAAAAAGAATAACTCATTTTTATATTTTAGTACTCTGCCTCTGTAACTTTACTTGTCACATTGAACTTAACACTTTTACTATTAAAAAAACAATGATCCACATAATAAAGGTAAAACATGTAAAAAAAATAATTATTTTTTCTTAATAGGTTATGTTGTGACGAAAAGATGAAAACGAAAATCTTAAAATAAAGAACACCAAGTTTATTGTGAAAAAATCCTTCAAACCGAAGGTAACACCCTCGGGATGGACAAGATCCGAATTGCTTCACTATAACAATAAGAGGGTTGCAAATATTCTTGGCTACACAACAAGTGCCAAAATAGAACAAACAATAGCTACACCAACAAAAGATAAATAGAAAGAAATACCAGCCAAACTCAACTGCTGTTCGGGATCTAAAATAGGATCCTTCTGACCAACGAATCCAATCTTCACCGTTCAAATCAACCAACAAGATGTAAGGAACACTCAATCAAAATTTCAGCCCGATCCAACGGTTAGTTAATCGGTAAACACGATTTGAAGGTTGTTGATCGGAGAAAAGACTGCAGCAAAAGAACCCTTTTTCTTCTCTCTTCTCTCATGTTGAAAGCTCTCTCAAAAACCTCTTTTATGTCCTAATGTATTTCAAAGACAATACTAATGAACAATTGAATTATTCTCTCAAAACTATCCTCTATTTATAGAGTTGTGCTTTTCCATACAAAGCCAAAACCAACTCCAAATAGAATTACAATTCCAATCATTTTCCTAATAGAATTAGAAACCAAATAAGGAGAAATTTCAATCCTTTTCCAAGTAGGATTAGGCCATGGGCCTTTGGCTGGAACATGGGCCATAGCCCAACAAACTCTCCCTCCAGCCAAAGGGCCAAATGGACTTCAAGTGGAGGAACTCTTGAAATGCTTCATGCCTGCCACACTTTTACAAAACTTATGCTTGTCTACAATGCTTCTTTCCACTTATCTCTATGAGTATCTAACATGACTTCATTATAACCTTCAAATTCTCCTATGTCAGTCAAAAAAATATACTCATTAGAAGAATAACGTGTTGAGCTTCACCTTCTCCCTAGTGGATCTTCTACAAGAGGTTTCTGGAGCATCCGAAGTAGTCATCTCAACTTTAGCTGGTTGATGATCAACCACAACATCATCAATAGGAACATCTATAGGTTCTACACCCTGATCATTATCTTGAATTACTTCATTTGCAAAAGATGTATCAATAATAGGAACTGGATCAACAATAAACTAAGCTCTCATCAATCTGAGAATCTAATTTCTCAGCCTTGTTAATATCTTCAATAGTTTGATATTCAAAGAACACAACATCACAACTTTCAATGAGCTTCTTATCAATTGGATCATAAAAGTGATATCCAAACTCATCTTGACCATAACCAATGAAGATGCACTGCTTAATTTTAACATCCAATTTTGACCTCTTATCTTTTGAAACATGCACATAAACTTTACACCCAAACACTTTCAAGTGATCATAAGAAATATCCTTCGCAAACCAAACTCTGTTTGGAACATCACCATCCAAAGTAATAGCAGGAGACAAATTGATAATGTAAGCAACAATGTTAAGTGCTTCCTCTCAAAATAAATTTGGAAGTTTAGCCTCTGAAAGTACGCATCTAACTCTCTTAACTAAAGTTCTGTTCATCCTTTCTGCCAAGCCATTTAATTGAGGAGTCTTTTGATGACAAATTCCTTGCGATTTGCAGTAGTTATCAAAGGGATCAATATACTCACCACCATTATCAATGCGAATACATTTTAATTTCTTTACCGTTTATCTCTCAGATAAGGCTTGAAACTTCTTAAACACATCAAATACTTGATATTTGAATTTTAAAGGATATACCCATATCTTGCGAGAATGAACATCAATGACAATTGCAAAGTAAAGCGCACCACCTTTTGACTTCACTTTAAAAGGACAACACAAATCAGAACGTACAAGCTCCAATAGCTCAAACTTTCTTGAAGGAGGATGACTGTGAAAATAAACTCTTTTATGTTTCTCAGGTAAGTAATGAACACATCTTTTTACCTTTGCTTGTTTCACACCAGCAAGCAAATTCTTCTTAGCCAAACAGGTGATCCCCCTCTTGATCATATGACTAAACCTTGTGCCTTAATTATGATAAAGTCTCGCTTTCCACCAAATTTATGAAGTCACCAAGAATCGATCTTTGTGTCGCATATAAATTTTAATGCTTTCTTTCTCGAGCGACAATCAATGAGCCTTTGGTGAGCTTCCATTGGTCATTGAACAAGTCATTATAATAGCCATCATCATTTAGTTTTCCTACAAATATTAAATTCATGGGAATGTCTGGAGCATGCTTGACATTCTAAAGGACTGACGTTGAACCAATATTGGTTTTCAAACACACTGTGCCAACATCAAACACCTTAACCTCACCAACATTACCTATCTTTAACACCTTAGAGTTAACAGAAGTATAAGATGAAAATAAGTCTTTTCTTGGTGTGACATGTGATGTAGCTCCAGAATCTACTATTCAAATTGTATCTTGAAATACAAAATTGATGACATCTTTATCAGAAGCGAATAGAAGGTCATCTCGGACAACAACAATATTGTTTCCATTATTTTCTTCTTTCTTCCCTTCTTTAAGATCTTGCTTTAACTGCTTGTAAAATCTTCTACTATATCTTTTCTTTCCATAATAATGTCATATAATATTTTGATTCCTGAATCTTGACTTGCTTCTACTTTTACCTCTACCCTCAGATCTCTTGTCTTATCTATCCCTCGATCTTCTGTATAGAGAATATCTAAATGTGATGATGTGCCTTGATATTTTCTTCTAACTTATTCATTCAACACACCACTTTTTGCATAATCCACAGTCACCCTACCATCAGGAGCGGAATTTGTTAAAGAAACACGAAAAGTTTTCCAAGAATTCGGTAGATTATTAAGAAGCCAAAGTCCTTGTATTTCATCATCAAAATTAACACCCATACCTGATAGTTGATTAAGAACACCTAAAAAATCATTTATGTGATCAAGAGTAGGACTTCCCTCATTGTATTTAAAGGTCTTCAATTGCTTTAGCAAGAACAACTTAATATTACCAATTTTTGAAGCATAAAACGTTTCCAAATTTTCCACAATGTTCTAGCATGTGTCTCATTCACAATATGGTTGCGAACATTATCTTCAACCTATTGCCTTATATATCCACATACTTGTTGGTGCTTGAAAATTTCAGTTTTCATCATTCAAAGTCTTAGGTTTATGAGCAGTAAAAATGAGAAGATGCATCTTCTCCATGAACAGTAGATCCTTCATCTTGTTTTTCCATATGTAGTAGTTTCTTCCGTTTAGACATACCATCTTGCTCATATTCCCCTCCATCAAAATCCTTGATAGCGAACTTGACTCTGATACCACTTGTTGTGACAAAAAGATGACAACGAAAATCTAAAAAGAAAGACACAAAGATTTAACGTGGTTCGGTCAATTGACCTACATCCACAAAGGGGATGAGCAATCAACTATATAATTATGAGAGTACAAAATATAGAGAGAAATAACCTCAACCAATTTACTCGAAATACATGGAGGCTCACACAAGTGATAACATATCAAACTTGTGTGCCACAAATTCTCCCACTAACCAAAACACTCAAATCCCCTAGAACTACATTGTGAATGCTGATTAAGTTAGAAGGAACAAGCCTATATATATAGAGTCATAAACCTTTTCCTACACGAAAAGAACTAGTCAATCCCAAACCTTTTTCTAAAAGGAAAACATATTTATGATAAGAAACGTAGGATAATTATTACCCAACAGGTTAAAAGTAACAATAAAAGTAAAAATATTGGACTAATAAAAATAATTAGAAAAATTTAGACGGAAAAAAAATTATATTTCCCGTCGTGATTGGCACCCACACAAACTCTCCGGTGGGAGAACCATTACTACAGCCCAAACAAACAAATTTTATGAAAACTAAGGCATTTAAGAATACGAAAGCAGGTTTAAATGACTATAAAAATAGAGTCCCCATAAACTCCAAGGGTTTAACAAACAACTAACCAAACTAATGCGGAAGAACAATCCCTAGAACCTGAAAGTCATTGTACGTAAACTCTACGAATGACAAGTCTAAGAACAAGAGGTACAACCCCGAAACTAAACAAACACCTTTAACCAATAGTCTGAGTCCGAAGAGAGTGGACTTAAATAAGAAAGATCCATGGCAGCCTGAAAGAATTGGCTTACCCTTGAATCCGGTCACGCCTAATAGTCACCTAGCTGAGGTTTAACAATAGCCGTCTAAAGATGCCCTGTACTCAACAAAGAACAAGCAAGTGCAGTACTAGTACACAACCACAGTGTACTGGTAGGATCATGCGGTTATCCCAAAAGTGAAACACATGCAAGTAACCACAACATTATATAACAAACATATACCAAACATATATAATATTAGTCATCTTTTCAGGATCAATGTAGCATCACACGTTCTCAATAATAGACATTGGTTATCAATTTAGAGCAACATACAATCTTCCAATATCAATCATCATTGGATATGAACGTAATCATCACAAGTAGATACACAACACAATTCAATGATCCTCTCATGGAACCCACACCCAAACTGTTAGCATACCGAAACGTGGTACCCGATCCAATGTTTATGCCGGAACGTGGCAACCGATCCCATATTTATGCCAGAACATGGAAACCGATCCCAGTTAGTGTGTCGGATCGTGACACCCGCCCATTCAATAAACCACAATCACAATGTATATTCTCACAATCATACAACAAGAGGTGATTCATGGTATAGTATTATTCGTTCATACTCATTTACATAGAGTGTGATCAATAATGCAACATTCGCATACATACATGCAATACAATGAAGCAATTACAAACATATATCACACAAACATGAAATCACAACCATCACCTACCTTGAAACAAGCTTGAAACCCTAAGAAACTTGATAATTCCCTTTTCGGATTCGTTCTGCATGTTCTTGATCTACAAACAATCAATATAATACGGGAATCAATAAACAATCACTAATTACCCGAATTACTAACAATTCTATAAATCCTAGATCAAATCCATGATCCTAATTATCCAAATTAGGGTTGTTTCCACCATAGAATCTATAACAAAACCCTTCCCCATCAACATTCACCCATTCTATTATGTTCTACGAATCGAAAAATGGATTCGGGGAGTGAAAAGCTTACCTTTAGCCTCAAGAATGGTGAAAAATGAGTAGGAGTTGCCTGGGGTTTGTTCCTTAGCTCTAAAAATAAAAAAGTTCCAAATAAGGTCATTTAAGGGTTTGTTTACGACTTTAAGTCACGTCGAACCTGCCACAGCGACCCTCACCCCACTACAGCGACCCTGCCAGAGAGACACCAATCCCGCTAAAGTGGCTTGCATGGAACCAGTAAACTATTTAAAAAATTCCAAGACCCCCATTTTACAACACACCTCGAACCAACGACGATTAGAAAATACCCTTTACGCTAAGATCGATTTCGAGAGTTCTATTCTCCCGAATTTAATTTCGTAAAATTGTACGAGTTTTTTAACGAGCTATCTAACTACTCATGTAATAAAGATCATAATTAACGCACCCGGTCGTTAACAGATTTCCCTATGCCTTAAAGACTCCAATTTCGTCCAAATCTGGACTAGGTTGGAAAAATCCAATTACTACAAAAAAGTTTTCCGGCCCCATATTCTTTCCCCATTGGCTTTTTCATAATGACGAAAATCTAGTTGTTACAATAGATACAAATTTACTCATCACTCGTCCCCGAGTGATCAACTAGGAAGGATTGGCTAAAGTAAGGGTAGAGTAGTATCTGAATCGTTGAATTACTGGGGATACTTGTATCGCATGCCCTTCTTACCGAATCTCATTACCCCTTAAGGGTTTCACATCTCTAACCTCAAACCAACCAATTGAATAACTACACATCCTCCCTTACAATGCCTCAATGAAGTCATCTCAACACTCGAATTATAAATTTTGATGTATGTAAACTTAACTAATCAAAAAAAGATTCCCAACAACCACCAAAGTTGGTCGTACACACATCTGCCACATGTTATCAAGGATCTTGACACAATCATCCGGGCGAATCCTTTAGCACTTAAGCATGATAAAATTTCAAGTCAATACTCGCTACACATAGAAGTGAACCTGAATCAACCAACACACACTCATAATACCCAAACAATCATAGTTCTTAGCAATATCTCCATCCCACAACATAAATTCTCATGAGCTTAAGTTATAACAAATTTGATATTTAGAAATCAGATACTCATCGAGGGATATATCCAATCATACTACTCCTCCAACAATACTATCGAAATGCTAGATTTAGTAATTGTATATTACCTCTTAAGAACAATAGAATTGGACCCAAAGATCCCCACATTCAACCACACATAATCGATACATGACCTCGACGACTTGAGGAAAATTAAGATTGCTGGATAACCACAAATACACATGGTAGCTCTTCTATAAATTCTTATAAGTAAGGTGGTACATGTAGACCCACTAAACTACTTTAACAATCCAAGACAACACCAATTATGTCATTCGAAATAACCAAATATTTCCAATCTTCCCACCCAACCAAGAGAACATAACAGGATTTGGTACCCCTAATCCACCACTAGGGATCCACCCACAAAAATAAAAACACACGAGAGCATAGCTAGTAAATCATACTCACAATACTAACAACCATCATAAACACTCCGACTATTTATTTTATTATAAACCAATACTTTGAAATGAAACCTTTCTTAGGTACTTTAACAATCAATAGTAGTAAACTTACGACTCAACCTAGGTGTAAGTCCTTTCAAATGCTCAATACCGGATACAATTGATCATTTCTCACCTTGCTAATTCATTCCTTGACAAAATACATCACCACGAATGTAGATTCACAATAAAAAATCTGAATTGTAATTTCCACTATATAACGCAATCCGTTTCTCTATCAACATTAGCTTGTACCTTGAAGATTTTTATGAATTCATGGATCTCCGCTTATCATTGATCGCATCTCCATCGATCTTACCATATATTTCGCTAGAATTTCAATCATACTCATTACTAGACTCAAAAACAAAACCAAGCACTTGCCATCACACTCAAGCTAATGTCCGCACACTCCTTTCTCAAGTCTTTTTCCATAGTTTTTGACCCATCGGATGAACTTGTGACACTATTACCATAGCCACAACGAAACGAATGAAATCACGTGTTTTTGAACCCAATTACCTACCCCTATGAAATTATCCCTTTAGCCTTTGTAATTAAATAAAATATTCTTACTTTCGCCTCTCTCTAAAGGTTGTACTACATTCCACTATATTTTCCTTCATTACAACTCTAGCTTTGTCAAATTCTATTCGAGTGGTGTCCTACCCTCTCTTAAAACTTTCCATACAACCACGTTACTCACCAATTATTAGAAAACCACGACCTTGGATACTCGCAAGTCGTGATTACTATACAAATTTCGCTTAACCAGCAATCTCAATATATAATTGCATCCTATCACAATCCATCACGAACTTATACCACCATTACACTCGGTTAGTGCTAACTATCGCTACGAAGTTAGGATTTTCATCGACATGACACATCAAACTCAGGTATACCCATCAAATTCAAAGGGCTAACCCTATTTTATACACATTTACTTACTGAACTGTTCAATTACCTTCAACTAACATACTCAATTGGACTTTCTTTATCCATAAGCTTGTCATTTCGGTATCAATCCATTCATATATGGCTTAAGATAAAATCACTAGTCGTCATACTACACTCATTCTTCTTAACAAACAAGACATGAGCACCCCATGGGTAAGCACTAGGATGGATGAAACCTTTATCAAGAAGCCCTTGGATTTGAGCTTTAAGCTCTCTCAATGCTGACACCACCGTAATAGACTCAATAGAGGGGATTCAACCTCAACATCCCGAATATGAGCCAATTACGCCAAACAATCCTGCCCCACCATGTTCCTAGCTCGAATGGAGGATATGATCTTAGCTAGCTTAGGCTTGCACACCCCTTCCCACTCTAATCTTTCCCTATCGGGGATCTCTAGAGTTACCGACTTAGTATTACAATTAAGCCCGATATAATAGAGGGACAACCAAGTCATGTCTAAGATTATATCAAGTCAGTCATATCTAGCATAACCAAATCAACCCAAATTTGAAAAATCCATAACCACAACCGGACAACACGATACACATGGGTGACTATAACTAACTCTTCAACTTGGATAGAAACATGGATGGGGGCATCAAGTATATCACAAACCATATCAAATCCCAAGGCAATTGAACTGACACATATGAATAAATAGAACCCGGATCAAATAAACCAATAACCATCCGGGCAATGACAAGAGTAGCTCTTATCCGAAAAAACATAAAATTGAGCCATGTCCTCTTGATGGGCATCATCCTTGTCTGGCTTCACTACTCATCTACCTGCAATATCGTTTCCCCGGCCTCCATGGCCTCACTGATTTCCTACTCATATGCCCAGGTTCTCTACAATTTTAACACACCTTATAACTTATATTCGATTGTTGAACACTGAATTAGATTGTGAAGGTTAGTTTGGGTATAATTCGGGGTCTATAATTATTAGTAGGGGAAAACAGGGGAGACGATGTTGAGATTCTGTCTCGCCTTGTCCCGCTCTTGAGGGTGAAATCCCGCACTGGCGTTCTCGTCGTGGCAAGGAAAATCCCGCCCCAGCGGCCTCGACGAAAATAGAACTCCTGCCAACCATTTTTGGGGTTCCTCTCTTTTCTATATTTCCCCTAGATTTCCCATCTATAACTAGGCATTTAAGAAATTCCTTTAGTTAAGGCAATCATTGTCTACCCCCCGATCAACCCAACGAAGTACGCACTTTAGAATCCTTTTACATTGTTTCAACACTACCACACACATATCCCCATGATACACCCAGACTCTCACATGGCTATCAGTTGATCGCAATGCACGTCCAGATTTCTCGCTTACGAACCACATCGTAATTTATCTAGACCCTTGCACCTAATCTCGTGATGACTTCCTTTTCACGAGAAGTTTCACGACACTCATGCAGTTAGAACTTGCATACAAGTCCAAATTCTTTAATCAATTCGTTCAATAGACGACTATTACTGATCATATATGCCTTATATGGCCCCTAAGGACAAATACCAATTGGAACCTTTTCAATTCCAATTAACTTGCTTATGTCCCTTCAATCGGGACTACAACGTCTAGTTCACTTCATTGAGATACCAATTGAAATTGAAAGATACCAATTGGACTCAACTCATACCACAAGCGACAATAGTAGCTAGCGAGCCCCACAAAACTGCTAATTTCAATCATAGAATTTGGTCAAACCCAATTCTTAACCGCCTCAATCTTTACCTGAGGGTAACCAGACCTTTAATCAATCTTAGAGAAAATCGATGCACCTTGCAATTGGTCAAAAGGTCATCTATCTAAGACAATGAATACTTGTTCTGAATGGTGTCCTTATTCAACTATCGGTAGTCTATACACAACCTCTTTTGCTAGTGATGGTGTTACTCTTATTGTTGTTCTAACTCGGACCATAGAGTGAAGGAGGAAACATATCAATTTGTATCACCCAGATACCCACATTAGTCACCTAACTGAGGTCTAACAATAGCCGTCTGAAGATGCCCTGTACGCAACAAAGAACAAGCAAGTGCAGTATCAGTACACAACCACAGTGTACTGGTAGAATCACGGGGCTATCCCAACAGTGAAACATATGCAAGTAACTACAACATTATAAAATAAGCATATACTAAACATATACAATATTATTCATCTTTTCAATATCAGTGTAGCATAACACGTTCTTAATATTACACATTGGTTATCAATTTAGAGCAACATATAGTCTTCAAATATCAATCATCATTAGATATGAACGTAATCATCACAAGTAGATACACAACACAATTCAATGGTCCTCTCACTGAACCCAATTCAATGGTCCTCTCATGGAACCCACACCCAAACTGTTAGCATACCAGAACGTGGTACCCGATCCAATGTTTATGTCGTAACGTGGCAACCAATCTCATATTTATGCCGGAACGTGGCAACCAATCCTATATTTATGCTAGAACGTGGAAACTGATCCAGTTAGTGTGTCAAATCGTGACACCCGCCCATTCAACAAACGACAATCACAATCACAATATATTCTCACAATCATACAACAAGAGGTGATTCATGTAATACAATTATTCGTTCATACTCATTTACATAGGGTGTGATCAATAATGCAATATTCACATACATACATTCAATACAATAAAGCAATTACAAACGTATATCACGCAAATATGAAATCACAACCATCATCTACCTCGAAACGAGCTTGAAACCCTAATAAACTTGATCCTTCCCTTTACGGATCTGTTCCGCTTGTTCTTGGTCTACAAATAATTAATATAATACGGGAATCAATAAACAATCACTAATTGTCCGAATTACTAACAATTCTATGAACCCTAGATCAAACTTATGATCCCACTTATCCAAATTAGGGTTGTTTCCACCATAGAATCTATAACAAAACCCTCCCCCATCAACATTCACCCATTCTATTACGTTCTACAGATTGAAAAATTGATTCGGAGAGTGAAAAGCCTACCTTTAGCCTCAAGAATGGTGAAAAATGAGTAGGAGTCGCCTGGGGTTTGTTCCTTAGCTCTAAAATTTGAAAAGTGCCAAATAAGGTCGTTTAAGGATTTATTTACGACTTTAAGTCGCGACGAACCCTTCACAGCGGCCTTCACCCCGCTGCAGAGTCCCCGCCAAAGTGACACCAACGAGCTTATACAATGTTAAAAAAAAAATCCTTCTCCAAGAATTAAACTAACTCCCATATGATAATATAAAATAGACTAAGCGAATAAAACAGTTTGAAAACTAAACAAAATGCAGCCATGAAAACTTGGAAAATAAACGAGAAGAGTAGCGATTTTTAGGCTAGAAAATAGTTTCAAAATACACGTTGACCGCACATATCTATTTAGATCAAAACCTCAAAGAACCAGTTCTAAAGATCAAACATGACAACTCTCGAAATACTTCACTAGCAAATCCAGCAGCAAATAAATGGCATTTTAACCTCATAAGACAAAATCAATAAACTCATGGTTCACTACAAGAAATCTAACATTTAACGACCACTTCTTAATGAAGGGACGTGAATCCAGTCGTAATAAATAGATTTATAACAACCAAAAAAATTTCGATCGTTTATGTCCATTTTTAGTGTACTGTTAACGAGGGGATAATATTTCGTCCTTCAAAGAATAGGAAATTAATTCATCAATAAAAAACAAGTGATACATATATTTTCTCCTTCTTTTGTTTTCCGCATTCTATCTCCCCTCCAAAAAAATAAACATCAATTAGCCTTCAATAAAAAATACTCACACGGTTCCAAAGTAAAAACTACCTAGCACGAACATTGTAAACATTGTTCACCTGTAAGTACAACGAAAAGTAAGTTTTCGAGACAAAAAAGTTGTTTGTCAACTTTGTCGCTATCAATTATTCTTTTTAGGGTTTCTTCTCAAAGTACACTTTAAATTTTTGCTTTTTTATATGTTAATTTGTGTTAAAGATGATATGATTCCTCTCTCCGCTTCTCTTATCCCCTGCTCTTGGAGGATTTTCATGGACAGTTGCTTTTGGTGCTTATTCTTTGTCAAAATTCACGGTTTCACGCTTCTCCATCATCATCCGCTTTTCTATATGTGTTTACATTGTTAATTACTTAGGTTTCATCCTTTATTCGATTTTCTATGAATCACATGATTTATGTAGAATTGAGGTTTTTTGGGTGAGCTTTTTGTTGTTCTTGGTATGTAACAAACTATTATTTTTATTTTTTAATTTCTATTTTGTCAAGATGTTGTAAAAAAAACAGCACAGGGATTAAAATATTTGGGGGAAACTTATTTAATCTACTTGAAAATACCGATATTTTACTACACTTGCTTTTCTGGGTCATGTTTTTGTTTTTGGTGGTGTTAGTTTGCTCTTGTTGCAAGAAAGTTTGAAAAAGTACTATTGGAAAGAAGGCTAAAAATGGGAAGTCTTGAATTGCCTAGTATTTTCAAAAACACACAAGTATTAGGTGAAGTTGCCACGAGTGTGTTTGAGCCACGGTTGAAAGCCTCAAAATATGAACAACACTTTAAAATTTGCACCAAGAAGGAAAAAGATCTCTACTTTGGGATTCAATTCAAGGAGGACCAAATGGAATCGGTTATGGTCTCAAATATCAAGTTAATCGCAAGTCTTCCCATAATTTTCATACTTTTTTCCTGCATAAACCCTAAGTATTAACTAATTTAGCTCATTTTTCTGTTCAGGTACTATGCATCGGCGATGTAAAAAGCTGATACGGATCACACCAAATTCCTCACCAGGACTCTTAATCTCAAAGAAGAAAATGAGGTAGTTTATTAGCTTTATTTCTGTAATTTTTTGTGAATTTCCTAGTAATGCGGTATTTAGCAAGTACATTTGATTCAGATTTCTTCAGCTGGCACTGAATTGACTTGGGAAGGTCTTTTTTCTTATGCTAATGAGATCTGGGACCTTGCATTGTGCCCCTACGATCAACGCATTTTCTCTACTATTTTCTCTTCCGTTAAGTTGATGGTATATTCGACTAATGAGTCCTTTTAGTTTGCTATCGTATTTTCATAGGATTGAAATGAGTTGATGAATGCACTCAGTTTGTTGTTTCTTCTATTGAATTATTAGATTTGTTAGATTATTGATGGAATTTATTAGCATCTGCACTTGACAAAGTGATAGTTCTCTTTAAGCTTGATCATGAGGAAATTCTATCTTCATTGTTTTAGAAGTTAATGTTGTCGATAGTGTGGAATGGATCAAAGATTTCATATAGTCACACCGCTCATGGTTCTGGTATTTTGATAGAACTAGTATTCATTGGTGTTCCGAGCAAGAATTAGTTCTTTTGACTCTATAACGTTCTTTTAATCGAATCATAAGTCTCAGATTGTAAGTTTAATTTATGATCTTCACTTGTCTATTTATGCAAAATTACAAGAAAGTTAAGGCATTTTAATTGCCTTTCGTGAAGTTCATGAGAAGTTAGAATGGCAGTGCGGTTGGTGTTGTTGATTTGATGTTTATGATATAACTAGGTTTGATGTTTAGAATGGCAGTGCTGTTGATGATGCTCTATTTATTTGTAGGTGAAACATATGGGGCAGCAATATGGAAGATCCCTGAGTTGTTTCGAAAGTCGAATTGTCCATAACTAGAAAGGATAGCGTCTCTTGATGCCCATACTTCAAAGATAAAGTGGTAAGTCTTTTTTGATATTGTAAACTTATACTGCTTACCATAGCCCCTGAGTTCAAAAGATTTACATACTTTTAATATAAAATAGATAATAATGCTTTCGAGAAGAATACAGGATGCATTGTTGTGCAAAACTCTACTTTTTTAATTTCGGTCATTCTAAACTCTGCATGTTCTTTTAATTATTCCTGTGGATGCTTACCTTATAACTTCTAATGCCTAATATTGTAACATAGCCAACAAACAACATATTCTGTTTTTGTAAAAAATGAAAGTCCTATTATCATTTCCCTTGCTACTTAAGTACTCTTCTAATTCCCATTTTAACTCGTATGCTAAATATATTGATGATATGATCTCCAATTGTTACATTGATTCCTGATATTATTCCTAACACAATCCTTCCACAAAGCTAACCTAATCATCTCCAAAAATCGTGGAACGTCATGATTCAGAAGTGCTTCAAATACATTCAGAAAATGCAGTCCTTTTATTTTGGACGGAAAATCTTGATACTTCAAAGTCATGTTTATTTCCCGTCTTCCATTCCATGTTTATTTGCGTTTTGTTTTGTTCTCCAAAATCAAGCAATTCAAAGAATATTGATCTCAAGTATCATTTCTACGACATCATCAAATTTTTACGCAATCTTAAAGTACCTTGAGGTCTTTGAGATTGTGGTCAAGTAATTAAATTTTGATTGCTCTGATAACTAACAAATTGATTTTCTAATTCGTGCTTGTGATGCTTTAAGTAGTTAACAGTTTGTAACTTTACCTTTATCTAATAAAAAGAAGTAGTTAACATTTTATGATAATTCCCTTTTGGTTTATCACACTCTAGAGGCTCATGCCTTTTCTTCTTAATTTTTCTATTAATTTGTGAGTCTGATGGAGTTACATATTAAATCAAAGAGTTATCTATTCATTTGCTTGGACACTAAAATGTATTGCAAATGGTGGGCTGCATACTTTTGTGGACAACATGAAGGTATGACAAGTTGGTTAGCATTGATGAACAACATATTTTCCTCTGGAGCTTTGATACTTAAAAGAAGAATGAACAGGTATATTCCATGGCTATACTTAGGTCTATCCATATAAAATGACCAACTAAAATCCTTTATCTTGATTTCACTATTGAAAAATAATTCTCGTGTTTCTTGACCCAGACATGCTTTGTTGAATAGTCATTTCTGTTATGCTACTGCAAGAAGTATATCATTGTTTTGGAAAAGCCAAGGCACAATACATAACACTATGATTTTGCATGAATGTTTTCCTTCTTATAGTTTGGAAGTGTTGTGAACTATAAACTTAGGAATAATAATACTCTTGTTTACACATATAGGGTAAAAACTGATTAATCATTTGAAATGACATAAAAGATGTCTTAATGTTTACTGGTGCTCCTCATGGCTAGAGGTTTAAGTACTGAATCGTTTGATTACTTCAAGTAGGTCCCTCAAAATAAATTATTGGGCAAAGATACCCCTAAACTTTGGTTTATTGTTTGACTTTACCCTCGCCGTTAAAATAAAGTTATTTATACCCTTGCCGTCACTAAATTCACTATTTATACCCCTCAATTGACGAAAATCCCTAAATCGACTCAAATTAACCCAATTTTTTAAATTCATACTCCGACCCGTCTAAAAACCTAACCCAGTAAACCTTTTTATCCATTCTTTCAAAAGAAGCCAAACAACTAGTATGGAATGTTTTAGGCAAACCTGTGAAGGATTTATCTGCTGAAAATTTTTCGTTGGAGTATATTGTTAGAGATGGTCACATTGTTTCAAAGCAAAAGAAGGATTTTGAGAAGCCTAACATTAGTATGGCATGCAGTTTCTCATCATCAGTATCAAGGAATCATAATAATGCCTTTTGCACCTCCAACTGGTCACAACTACTTTCCTTCGTATGGCATGCCAGCTATTAATCCAGCGATATCACAGATCTAAGTTAAAGCAACGCATATGAATATTCTTCTTCTCCCCTTTTTTTTTTTGCTTATATATGTATTAAATAAAATTGTCATAGATCTGAGTTTTTGGGTCTCCGAGAAATTCCCCATTTCCATATTCATTTGACTCTTTTTTCCAGAGCATTAGAATGGATAGCAATACTAGTCTAAGAAGGCTGTTGTTTAATGATAAAATCGATACTGTTTGCTGATTTTCTTAGAGTCAAATAAAATAACAATAAACTTGCAGGCCTTACGCGTTGTGTTAGAGCAACAAACGAGAATCTTCTCCTTCTTCTTTATCCCCTGTTCATTATTCCAACAAACTCGGGATGATCCCAGCAACAACAAAAGAAAACCCAGAAAATGAAAATACTTCAGAAACAAACTCCGTCTCAAACCTTACATTTTCATTCAACACCATAACAATCCAATAACTCCGGTTGAAAATTTTACATCTGCATCTAGGTTATTACTTACGAAAAAGTAAAAGATTTATTAGTTCTTGAGTTTGTGGGGTTTGAGATCTTTTAAAAGAATGGGTAAGGAAAATGGGTTAAATGTTTATTGGGTTAGGTTTTAGACGGGTCGGACATTGGGTTTAAAATGGGAAATGGGTCTTTTTTTTAAAATTGGGTTAATTTGAGTCAATTTGGGGATTTCCGTCAATTGAGGGGGTATAAATGGTGAAATTAGTGACGGCGAGGATATAAATAACTTTATTTTAACGGCAGGGGTATAGTCAACTAATAAACAAAACTTTACATCCGGAAAGAAAGATCCCAAGCTTATGCTGAATTGAGAGTGGACTTGTCTTGGTCTTCTGTGAGTTCCAGAGATTCAGATCAAGAGTGCTTCTGTTTGAGCTAAAACCTAGATTTTACTGGTCTAGAAATAATATTATCTTGATAATATTCTTTTGGTTAGCATACCTTCACACTCTTGGGGTTCTATGAGAATTAACAGTTTTCTTATGTGTAATTATTTTGTAATTGACTGAATGACCTGTTTTTGCTATCTCTAGTGGCACTATTTCTACTTATAGGTGAAATTGTAGCTAATGCATTGAATAAGAATATGTATGACCTCATAATGAGGGTGAAGATTTTTCTTACTTAGAGCGTCATGTTGAATCTTACTTGAGACAAATGGCAGTAAGTGATGTGGTCACAAGTTCATTCCAGCTCTTCAATTGTATTGAGAGAGTTGGTAATATAGTTCATGT
The DNA here is from genome assembly GCA_029582605.1 of Solanum gracilifrons. Classification (NCBI taxonomy): domain Eukaryota; kingdom Viridiplantae; phylum Streptophyta; class Magnoliopsida; order Solanales; family Solanaceae; genus Solanum; species Solanum gracilifrons. The sequence continues at coordinate 2,560 of JAJOOH010019646.1, read as the reverse complement.
CCTCAAACCAACAGGGCATAATGGCTTTCCGGTGATGGATGAGCCTTCGCTTTTTGAACACCAATGTATTTGGTGTGATACTCCGCACACATCTTGTTACATTGCACAAGAAGAAAGCATTTCTTCATAATTCTGTACTTGCAAGATATGTCAACTTTAATCAATTTTCAGCTGATGAGTTTGCAATGAAGGGTTTGACCATAGAGACAGAGTGGAGTGTATACAATTGATACATTAAGAGATGGATGTTCTTATATATCTACATTCTATTTGCAACACTTCACCCTATACTGTCGTAAAAACTGTTCTTGGTGAAGGCTCTGTTGCTTTTTTGAGAAGTTAGTTTAAAGCATCTGGTAGTCATATCCTAAGTTTGTGAGGTACGATCTATTTCCTTATCTTTTCTTTTGCAAATTCTTTTTCAATTTCTTCTTGGAAGCTATATATTATCACTAAAATTAATTGAACAATCTATAAAAGATACATTAGCAGAACCAGAAGGGATAGATCTCTTAGCTTCCAACACGCATGCTTCTGTCCATTATTTATTTCCTCGTTAACTATTATATTTCATGAATGTAGTTTTTCACCTAGTTTAGAAAATTATAAATTTTCTTTTCCTAGTTTTGTGTATTTGTTGGGTCATTAATATGTCGATTGTTGCTTCCGTACTATCAACATCCTAAATATTACTTTGGTAACTTTAGGCTCATTTGAAATTTCAGGAAACAAGAATCTCAGAGCACATTGTTATATTAGTTATTTGGAAAATTGAGTGTGACCTAATTTTATTTTGATTAGATTGACAAGTCTGATAGTGGATTTCTTTTCTTGTGATGTTCTATATTGTTGACAGGGAGATGATATACAATAGAGAAAAAATCTTACATACATATGTATACATTTGGTTGGAGTTCATTCTTTTATTTGTGATTTTCCATCACAGTTCTTTATTTTCTCTGTAGATGCTCTTATTTTATCTATACTGTTTTTTTTTTTTGAATTGAAGTTGTTCTATTTTTCAGATTTTCTATTCTTCCTATTTTTTGAGCTACTTCCTTATCTCTCTTGATCTGAATTAGTGTGTGAGCTATTAAAAGAAACAAAATATCCTGCAGCAGAAAGCTATACCTAAAGAGAAAAGACTTTTTTTGAGACTGCTTATGCAATATTTATTTACCATCTTTCTTTTCACTAGTACTAGCAAAATCTGATTAAATAAATATTCCAAACAAATCTTATACCTTATCCTCGAATGTGATTATATTTATATCATGTTCACATTATATTTCATCCTATAGACAGTAGCGATGCTAAACATAGAGATGTTAAATTGACATGTATTTAACTTTAACAGATTCAAAATGTCACGTCTGAGCAGCCTGGAGTACATGAAAATTATGAGCATGTAGAAGCAACTTAAAATGTCAAAGAACAAGTTGATGCACAAGTAAGGCCCATTCTTTGTTATTTTAAGATGTTTTTTTTTTTTGTAAATGTTATAATTTTATTTCTAGTGTCATAATATTTAGATGAGTAGATTTATCTTTTAGCCTGATGTTTTTGTTCTTTGTAATTAACTATGAGATCTTAAAATAAGAATGATTGTTTTGAGTGTCTTACGAATGTACATATTTTCTTGAGTTCATATGAAAAATAATACAGTTTTTGAGATGTTAAAAGTTTATTAGTAGGTAGATAAGGTAAATGCAGTTGCTAAAAGTATTTTTAATTATTGAAATTTATTGTTTTACTCTAAGGTTTTAACAACCAAATGACCATCAACGAAGGGAAATTCGGTCGATGTAAGTAAGTGTAACGATCAGATTAATTGTTGTCGCTAAATGATATTTAACGACCGAATATGTAATCTGGTCGCTAAGCTTTAATGATCGGATATGCAATCCGGTCGTTAACCTTTAACGATGGAGCTTTTAACGACCAGTGACGACCAATTTTTGGCCAGTCGTTATAGACATTTAGCGACTGGATTGGACTTTTAACGACTGTATTTCCTTTCGCTAAAAGTCAATTTTTTTGTAGTGGTTCTACTCACAATTTCCATAGATGTTTAAAGATGATTAACTCACAAGAAGGATACACTTCATACACTAATCAACTAAAACACCTCACTTGTAACCAAACAAAAAACTTTCATTAAACCATCAACAACAAATCATGAAGGACAGAAACAATCAAGGAAGAAGAAGAAGAATCAACAGGCCATTTCATTTCACACAAAAAAACATCAATCCAAAACCAGTTAAAATTTAAAAGAAGATTCACATTTTGTAGGTCAGCAAATGGGAAACAATGAGCAGAGAAGCAGCGAGCTTCAACGACCTTAGATACGAGTTTAATCTCGTGCAGCCAACTAAGGAATGAAAACAAAACTCGAACAAAGATTTTCTCACAACTTTGGATCAGAGAAAAACGTCTAAAATTTCTTGAGTATAAAAGTGATTGTTCCTAGAAAAATCCAACCTTTTACAATAAAGAGGAAGATAGTATTTATAGGCAAAATTAGGGTTCCACTCTGTTGGGGGGGGGGGGGGGGGGG
>JAJOOH010019645.1:0-34890 GCA_029582605.1 Solanum gracilifrons | reverse complement strand
CATTGCATTGCTAATACCTAGAAATCCATGGTATTAGCAATACACACCTTAATACACAATAGAGTGTATAACTAATGCAAGCATTAGTTATACATAGGCTGGAAAAGAGTACCAAACAAGGTACTAGTAATACACAATGCTAATGCATGCGTTATTTTTCCTAATACACTCTACCAAACGACCCCTAAGGCTTTAGTCTACCTTTTATGCCATTGTAAAGTTTTTCAAACCTACTTTGTATGTCAAATACCACACCGTACCCCACTCCAATCACTCTGGCCTTGGCCGCTTTAACTATGCATTTTTTTTTATCAAAAATGTTCTAAATCAACTTAACAAACATATACAGTCCCAGCAAATAAATTATGCACAAGACCTCTATCATCAACCTAACTTGGCAACCACATGACACATGTCTAAATGATCAACATAACTCATACCTGATTTCAATTTACCTTTCAAGTAACCCGGACCATTCAGAGATCCTTAAGACATCTACCACAGTGTAAGTGTTTAATGTGCAAATCTAATCAACACAAGAACTATCCTAGCATTAAACACAACAACTCAGCCATTCATGGACCACCATGATAAATACATCACAATGAAATAATCCGGTTCACTTGGGGAACCAACAAACAGAACACAACCAAGCATGTATCAGGCATGATATCTGGACCAATCATATAGTAACATATACCAAGTGTGGTACTCGAGCCAATCGATAATAGAATTCGTACCAGGTGTGATACTCGAGTTAACCATAAATATTTTGTACTAGGCATTGTGATAAGAATCGAATTATCTGAATAAACAGAAAAATAATGTGGAAGCGAAATTATAAAGATTAAAGACAGAAATTGGAAGATATGTGAAATTCGATCGAGAATAAAATTTTCAAATCTTGAAAAGGGCTAAGAACCTTAATTGCTCTTAACGGCTTAAAACTAATTATGATACTTATAAAGTTCATCAAGAACTTAGATCAAAAGTGATTTAGACCCCTATTTCGAAGAAACTAAAGACAACTATTAGTATGAGACTAAGCACCTTCTTTAATTTACTTTAATAGAAATCAAAGTTATTAAGTTAACGAATTAATCTTACCTCTATAGAATCATTCTTATAAGGTTGTTATATAAATTCATAGTCACCACTCACGCAAATGTGTAAAGAAGAGAAACATCTTAAATAATATTAATCATGTCTTTTCTAAAATAATAAAATTCACCCCTATATATAGGGAAAACCTATCCCAAATATAATGAGATTCAAATCCTACTTTTATGGAAGTAATAACTAAGAAACTTTTAAACTATGAAACTTTAAAATAGAGAACTTTTAAATTAGGAAACTTTGGCTTTAAACGTTCAACTTTTTGGGTTCTCTTTTAAGGTTTCATGTAGCTCAATCTTCTTTCTTTTGGGCTTGAATTTGGACAATTCTTTCGTGATAAATATATTCTTGATTTTTGAAGCTCATCGATATTAATGGTGGTATATCAACGCAGATGCTATCATTTTCCTTTTCTTGGAAATAATTCATCCCCGAATTTGAATCTCACAAAATCAAAAAGATATGCATTAACAAGCAACGTCCATTAATCGAAAGCAACAACTGTGAGAACAAAATAAGATAGTGACCATGTGTCCACTTAAACCCAATTAATCATGCATGTATAAATACATTCTTACAAAGAATGTGGACATCATCATTCCAATATAAAATTTCCTACTTATATAAGCACAACAAAATTCTCCTACTTATATAAGCACAACAAAATTCTCATTTAGATACCATTGTGAATGATATATGCAACTCCAATAGTCATTATTAGCACGGTTGCCAACTACTACAAACGCATCACCAACCACCACACATTTTTCAGCCACTATCATCAACTACTAACATCAACCATTTTCACCATCACAACTATCAATACCATCATTATTAGCCACTAACAACAACTATTATCACCACCATTACCACTACAAACTATCTTCACTATCACTTGCAAGTACAAAAAATTCATTTTCAGAATCAAATAATAATTTTATTTTATTAATTATTTTTTAATATTTAATTAATTTTATTTAAATTGAATATTTTGTTATGTACATATAACAAAATTATGTATATTCAGATGTTGAAATACAAATAGACTTAAGTATTCAATATTCAGATCAAAAGACAACATCTTTCTTATCCATAACTCATCTAATGTAACAAAGACAGTAGAAGGAGGCAACTAAAGTTATGAAATTAAATAAATCGAGAGGGCTATATAATATCGTTGAACGTAGGTGTGATAGCCATATTATATCCAAGATGGTTTTTATTAAATAACTTCTTCCATCTCAAAATATTTATGGTTCTTATTAAAAACTCAAAATATTTATTATTTTAAAAGCTTAAAATAAATTATGTACTATTAGTTTTCTATTTTATTCTTGATAGTAATTGTTATTGAAAGCTACAAATATCTCAATTATAAAAACAGAATAAATATTTAATAAAAATAAATTAAATCTTAAGATATAAATAAGAATAAAATAGTTAAATACCTTATTTAATTTGTAATATATTTTTAAGGGATACGTAAATAAATAAATAAAAAAGGTAATAGAGACCAGGGGAACTTTGACCTTTGAGTCTTTGTGTTTTGATCAATTAGATTTTCTCTCTCTATATATATAATTCGTGAATGATACAAAACATATTTATACATATTACTTGAAAATTATACGTAAAGTCATTAAAAAGGTCAATTAATCATTGGAAGTGACCTGATAAAATTGATTAAAGTATATTTAACCATTTAAACTAGGGCTGCGTATCGGTCGGTTCGGTTCGGTTTTGAAGTTTGTTGGTTTGGCTTATTGGTTATCGGTTTGTAGAGGTGCTAAACCATTATCGAACCATTAAGATATTGGCTTATCGATTATTGATCCTTATCGGTTCGGTTATCGATTTAACCGTTAAGATTTGACACAAAAAAAATCATTGAAAATCACTTAGAAACAAGGTGAAAAACCAAATGAACCATGCACATGAGCTCACAAGTTACATCTTGCTCAAAAGCAAACATTTTTACATTATAGAATAACCAAGTGTTTGAGACAATCAGAAATAAAAGTAGGAAACCAAATTCTAAGTCAAGGACTTTATATACAAAATAGTGTAAATATAATTATTTAATTTACTATCGGGTTATTGGTTAACCCGTTAAGAAAAAACCTCAAACCATTAATAACCGATAACCTGATAAGAAAAAAAATCAAAATTGTTATCAAAATCTCTAAACGAATAACCAATACTGATAAATCAATAAAAAAAATTTGATTCGGGTTATTGGTTTCAGTTCAATTTTGAACAGCCCTAATTTAAACATTGTGACACCATTCACAAATAAACTTATGTGAAGAGGAGATACGTAAATTATTAAAAACAATTAAACGATCATACTATAATATAATTAATATTTGTCATGTGATAATTGTTTCATATATTAAAATAAGGACAGTGCCTCCTTGGATTTCCATGTTTGGCTGCGGGGTTTGTGGAATTTTATGGGGAGTAGTTTTTTTTTCACATGAAAATCATTCTTCTTAGGGCAAATTACGCGACTAAATAAATATATACTAGTTAATTATTTGACATAATTATAATTTGAAGAAATTACTTTTTGCCACTAACATATAATCATATTCACGTGGGTCACATTCAAAATTTGGATAGTTTGGCTCCTAATTGTATAAATTCAGAATTTGTATAATTCGGTTCCTAATTGTATAAATCCAGAATTTGTATATGCTTATCTTAACTTGTATATGATTATCATGTTGATACATTTGTTGATATATTTGATTTGTATAAGTTCTAAAAAAAATTCTAAATGTATAAATACATAACTTTTATATACTTAATTACTTACCATGTTTGTATATTGACAGATGAATTATACAAACGAAAATATGCATAGCAAACGATACTATAGCTATGAAGAGTAATTAGGCAAGCTATAGTTAAAAAGACTTATTATATTTAGTCTTTTTGCTATTTATGAAATTTCCTCTTTTTCTTATTGGCTTTTTTTCAAGAATAGCTCCCCTTTTGATCTTGTAAATAAGAATTGATTATATTTTACTGTAGTTCATAAAGTTACTTTACATTATCTAATTAAGGGTTTTAATGTTTAATTGAATTGAAACAATTTCATGGTAATTTTAAATAATAGGACTTAGATCTATTGAGTTTTTTTTCCTTTTTTTTCAAGCAAAGCTGTGCAGATTTATTTTATTCAAAAAAAATAATTATTGTTTTGTTGCAGATTTTTTTTCTTCACAATTTAAAAAAAAAAAACTAATGTTACTCTATTGCATGACAAACTAAGAGAAAGATCTATCAAACTAATTTGACCTTTATTAACTTTGATACAATTATAAGTAAAAAATTGGTATTAAGTTATTGTGAAAGTTCAAAGAGTTAAAATTTGAAAATTGAATTTTCACAAACTTTGTTTCAAGTGGGTACTATTGCAAAAACTTTGTTACATATTGAGGTGTCTAAAATAAGAAATTTTGAGTGATTTGATGTAGTTTTTTTTAAGTGTTTTTAAATGATTATGGTACTTAGATTCAAGAAAGAAGATGGAGTTACTTTTTCTATATATAATATTGTATATTATTGTATACGAGTGTATAAATATTTCTTATAATTTTATATAATATTATATATTGAATGTATAACATCGTATATTAAAAAATTTAAATATTTTTGTAAAAAATAAAAGATGAAAAACTTATATATTATTATATACCAGATGTATAATATTGTATTACAAATTGTATTTTGAGGTAAAGAGTAGTAATGTAAAAATTTTGAACTATATTTTTATAATGTAAGTTAGAAATAGTATATTTATGATTATATTTTTCCAATAATTAATGCACCATGCATTAAATATTAGAAAAAATTACAGAAATCCCACCTTTTAGTTTACTTATTACCATTATCCCTTATAAGTTTTACAAATTTTCAAAATCCCTCATTTTCGAGCATCAGATTAGTGTATCTCGCACATCAGATTAATATATCAGCGCTTATATTATTGTATCTCGCGCATCAGATTAGTGTATCATCTATAAAATGTACATCAGATTAGTATATCATGTATAAATTGTAATGTATCTTACTTAACGATTAATGTATCTCGCGCATCAGATTAATGTATCAGCGCTTATATTATTGTAATCCGTTTGAGAGATTTCTGTAATTATAAACTTTTAAGGGATAGATTGTAATTTTACCTTAAACGTATGTGATTTCTGTAATTTACTCTAAATATTATCCATATATACATTTTCTTCTTAAACATAGCATTTAATTGCTACGAATTCGCAAAATAGTAGACTTGAATTTCTGCAACTTTGAAGTATTAAGCTACAATGATAAATTATCAACAAATACAATCAAAGGATGTGGTGCAGCGAATATGATTGTTTCTCCCTTAATAAAAAGTCTCAAGTTCAAACCATGAGTATGGAAAAATCCTTGTTATGAAACGCTTTCTCTGAATGAATGGGCCCTACATGACGTGAATTCAAATATAGTCGGGCTCCAAAGAGGATACCGAACCTCGGGTGGGAAAAAAGAAAGATAAACTATTGACAATGATTGTACTGGAATCATAATAGATAGGATTCCTCCTTTTTTTTTAATTTAAAAATCTTGAATTTAAATTCTGAATATGAAAAAAGTAATCTTATTAAAAAGTATTTTCTTTTTGAATGAGCTTTATACCATGCGAATTCAAATTATTAGTTATGTTCTAAATACAAATATCAGACATTAAGTTGAAATTAAGGAGGACAATGTCATGTGTTATTTCTTTTATTTGCAAAAGTATGGTACTAAAGTATCGGAAGGTGTCTGCCTCTTTGTGTTTAATTAATAGTTAGGTGTTTAAGTGGGTCACATTTGACATTATTCTAATTAAATAACCCATCCAATTTCCATATTCTTCCTTTTGTATTTATATTTATATATATGTGTTGCTTCATCTTAAGGAAATATTGATTGGGAAGCTTTTAATCATTGTTTCAAACTTATGTTTGTTTAAGTGGAAATTAGGTTGAAGTTGAACAAGCAAAACACATGTTTTCACCTCTTGTTTATCTTGTCCCAAATGTTGTCTATTCTGGTCAAAAAGAAGTTGTGTAATGCCTACTCAAGAGACAAAAAGAAAGGTAGCCTTGGACATCAATTATATATGGAGTATTAAATAATTTTTCCTTTTCTAGTGGAGTAGTAAGTACTCCTCTATTCTTAATCAGAGGTCGCAAATTTGAATTTTCTCGAGTACGGAGTCGCCTTTGTTAGAGAGCATTTTATCCTCAATGTGGGACTTTCTGACGTGAATCTAAATTTAATCGAACCTGACACTAGGTGGAAAATAAATAAAAAAATCTATAATAAAAATACATTTTAAGTTATAATACATCAAAGTATGAACTAGTACAACTTTAGAATATTAGAATGACTCACTATTTCCCTCAAATGTAATAATTAGATCACATTAAGAGTGAGAAAGTCCTTGCTCTTTTTCCTCTTTTCCCCTTTATCTAAGGTAAAAAAGTATCCTTTCAAATTTCAGTATATAATTATATATGTGTGTGAGAAACAAACCTTTTTTCTAAACCCAAAGATATTCTAATTCTTCACTAACATTTCTCTCGTAACCATCCAAAATAATTCAATTTGTTGGAATAATAATTCAAAATTGTAATTCATATTTTTATGCACTTGTCACAGTTTTATATACCAGCATACATCATACACAGAGAAATTGTTTATGAGGCACAATTGCATTCTATAGAAAGTTCTAATGATACCTAATTGAACTTGTTTAAGTAGTACACCCTCTATTTCATATTAACTGAATTTGTGAGGTATTGCCTACATATTAAGAAAAATATTTAAGTACATAATTTAAACCATATTTTTTTGCCATTGTCCTTTGTAAAATCAAAAATATAATTTGTAAGTAGTTTTATTCATCTCTTAGAAAATTGTAACGACATGTTTCCGTTGTTATGAAAAAGTCAATGGGAAAAGAATTTGGGCCATAAAACTTTTGAGTAGTGACTTGAAAATTTCTAGCCTAGATCAGATTTGGACTAAATCTGAGTCAAGTGAGGTCTAGGGAAATCTGATAATGAATGAGGGGTTTAATTATGAATTTGATCACATGAGTGGATAGCCAAGACGTTAAGGAGCCCGTACGGCTTTACGGAATCGAATTCGGGCAAGTAGAACTCTCAAAATTGATCTTAGCGTGAAAGGGTAGTTTTAGAACGTCAAGATTTGAAGGTGTGTTGCGAAATGTGAGCTTGGAACTCAAATTTTGACTTTCTGTCTCCGTGCAAGCCGTTGTGGCGGGGTTAGTTCTGCAGGGCGGGGCTGTTGTGGCGAGACAGTCGCGACTTAAATCGGGAAAAAACCCCAAAAACGTTATTTTCTGCAAAACTTCGTTCTTGAGAGCTTAGGGATGACCCAGGGCAGTTTCTTGATAGTTTTCCATGATTTCTAGCACTAAAGGTAAGATTATTACTCCCTAATCCATTTTTTGATCCGTAAAACTTAGAATCTTGGGTGATTATCGTTGGGGGAGGGTTTTGGCCTGAAGTTAATGGTGGTAAAAACCCTAATTGAACGTTAGGATCTTGGGTTTGGCCATGGATTGATAGTTTGATTATTATCCGGGTAAATTAGGCCTTGTTTATTAATCCTTGCGTTAAATTACTTTTTTTTCAACAGGCCAAATAGGCCCAAATTTATTTATTAAGTATTAGAAGTACCAAAGGCCCAAATTTGTTTATTGATCCTTGCGTTAAATTATGTGTTTTAGACCAAGAACAAGCTGAAAGAATTCGAAAAGGGAAGGCTCAAGTGTCTTAAGAGGATTCAAGCTTGGTTTCAGGTAGGTGATGGTTTGATTTCTTGTTTGTGTGATATATGCTGGTTAATTGCTTCATTGTATGCATGCATGTATGTGAATAAGGAAATGCAAAATGAATCTAATGAAATGATTATGTGCGAATCATTACATGCCATGAACTGTTACTTGATCATGTGACTATATGTTTATTCATTATGGCGTGTTTGTGATTGTGGTTGTGTTGATTGGATCGGGTGTCACGTTTCGACACATATATTGGATCGGATGTCACGTTCCGATACATCTATTAGATCAGGTGTCACGTTCCAACACATACATTGAATCGGGTGTCACATTCCAACACACTAACAGTTTGGGTGTGGGTTCCATGAAAGAACCACTTGTGATTATAATGTTCATGACTACCTTTCATTGATATTGGGAAATTGTAAGTTACTCATGAAATGATAATTGAACTATGTATTCTGTATACTGCACTTGCTCATTCTTTGTTGAGTGCAGGGCATCTTCAGGCGGTTACTGATAGACCTTAGCTAGGGGGGATAACTGACCGAGACCGGATTAGAGGGTGAGTCAGTTCTTTCAAGCTGCCATAGATCCTTCATTTTTGTTTAGTCCATTCTCTTCGGACTCAGACTAGTGTTTTAGATATATTTGTATGTTTAGTTTCGAGGTTGCACCCCTTTTTCTTAGACTTGTTGAAAATTAGAGTTTTGGTACAATGACTTTCAGGTTCTAGGGGTTGAACTTCCGCAATAGTTTTGTTAGTTGTTTATTTAAGCTTTCGGAGTTTATGGGAGCTTCATGTTATTTAGTCATTTAAACCTGCTTCCGTATATTGAAATGCTTAGTTTTTCGTTAAATTGCTTAGTCGGGTTGTAGTAATGGTTCTCCCACCGGAGGGTTAGTGTGGATGTCAATCACGACGGTCTGGGTTGTGACAAAAATATAAAACTTCTATAAATGAAAGGGCAAATATGGAAAAAGTTTCAAACATCCATCTTGAACTTTGAATAATTCAATTATTTTGAATAATGAAAAAAACCTCAAAAATTCAATTAATATGGAATTGAGGGAGTAAATTTAAAGAGCTAGATTAGTGTGTTACGATATCTTTTGCACAATTTACCTACAAGTTTGATATAACGTTGACTTAACATAATTATGAGATAACCTATGATTAAAAACCACAATTTGAATCAAAGTATTAACACAAGTTTTGATATGTTTGATATTATACGCGACCTAGAATTAAGTATCTTATCTTTACTTTTATCTAAATGAATCAAGTTACCTAACATGTTTCAATGAAGAGGTAGACAATAAAGTAAGAACACAATATTTTATGTGAAAACACACGCTTAAAAGGTGTAAAAATCACGACCTGCTCAACAACATAATTTACTCCCAACTTCACTAAATGCTAACAAGCCTTACCATAAAAGAGATTACAAAAGTTATGTAACCTAAGGAATAATCAATTCAATCCTATGCTAGAACAAACCTCCAAGGTGTGTCCCTAAGTCTTCGAGTTGCCCTCAACTTGAAAACTTTGATCCTTTTTTAGTTTATAACTCACTATACTAACAATACATCAAAACACAAACACAAAAAAAACACAACCTAGAACATAAATTCGGTAGTAGGATCTGGTTCTTCAAAATGTCATTTCAAAGTTCAGCAGCACCTCAAAAAAAGTGAATATACAAATTACCTTTTTGCTATATCAATGTTTGAGTATTCTGAACGACTACACCTCTATTTAAGCTCAGCTCTTTGTAGAGGGTTTCTTCATCTCAAACTCTTCTTTCATTCAAACTCTTTTGACTTGACTTTTTATTCAATTGCAACTATTTGATTCTTTTTTGTGTTGTAGTTAGACTTTAACTCTTCATATCAGATTCCTTGAGTTTCATCTCGAAAGTAGTATTATTCTTTGATTTCTACACTCTTGTATTTATTTATTTATTTATTTATATTTCATACGCCTACCCTGGACTTTTATAAGTCATTTCATTGTTCCATTGGAACATGTTGACATACATGTTTCATCTGCTATCGTCATTCATCAAAGCTTTAGGAATCTAATAAATTTTTCCTTTTTGATGATGACATACAATTTGTTTTTGTGCATTCATGGCAACTCTACCTATAGACATGTAAGCATTTTAATACTAAAATGAAGCATGTTAGCCAATGAGCTATAAATTTTACACAACTCTTTCTTCCCCCTTATGACATCATCGAAACGATGAACTACTTGTAAGTATATATTTTGCCAAAGAGAATGACATAAATAACTCATGGACATTCTACCAACATGTCTTTCGTTGTTTGTAAGGTTCATACCTGCATCAGGACAAGATAACTTGCTTCAATCCGTATTTACTTTCTTTGAATCATCACCTTGTGCATTGCATCAAAGTACAGTTGATGCAAAAGTACTGACATATCTTTCTAAACCCTCCCATGCATGTTGAGATAGATTTGGACACCTAGAGAACTTTTGAGAAATTGTAAGTGCAGAAACCATGATGTCTAGAGGCAACTATTCATTCTTAACATATATATAGTGATCTCATCCCTCATTAGGAATATCCAGAATACGAGAAATATCTTCATCAGCCATCAAATGGAAGATTGACACCCCGAAAATCACAGTAGAAAAGAAAGGACCCTGGACAACTCCCCTACCATAGAAGAAGAAGAAGACTCACTTAGGCTCTCAAACTTACCAAAGAGCTCTTCGTTCTTTATTTGCAGTTAAAACATTCTATCAAAATTTTATACCTTCCCCTATTTAAGAAATTTTATGGAGCAGAGAATATTCAACCAATAGTAGTATATGCCTTTGGTTCTTCATCAATGTTAGTGACCGAATACTATTGTATTGTCGAGTATCAATTGAAACTTAATTCTAAATCATAAAAAGATTCTACAAAAACACATACCTATAACCTAATTTTATGCATATAATATTCTTGATTGTAGAAGTTTTCATTTTTCATTTTCAATTTTCAATTCTCATAACGAGATCACCTAGAACATGAGTTGTAGAAAAACTAAAGCTCAATCTCACTTGGCTAGAGTCTCGTGTTGTTAAACATAAGCAATATACTACAAACAATATAGACAAAAGATCACGGAGAGTAGAATCTAAATGTCGTTAAGTGTCTTACAATGGTGAATAACAACCCTATTTATAGGTTGAGAAATCACTCCAAAAGTCACTTTATTAAATACCCAATTTAATGGTTACAATATTATCCAAAATGGTTTATAAAACCAAGGAATATACATACATTCATGTATTGGGTAAATGAACAATCCACTAATTCAATAGAGTTATAACAAAAATCAAATTTTATATAATTTATTATTTTATTTAATGGATTCTAATGTAACTATACAAGGGGAAATAAAGTCAATTAAAGTGGTCGTATTAATATGTAATGTCCAAATTGTATAATCATGTATATATGATGTATAATTATGTATTAGAGATGTATATACATTCATATACACTATTTATACAATGTGTATAGATTGCAACATTTCATCTTCCTCACGGGATGTTTTTTTCAATCTTGACCAATTCAAATCTTTTCTAAACCGTTTCAAATTTTAGATATGACCTCCTGTCTATGTTTTGAATCTTTTGATATATTATATACTCGAAACGATTTACGTTTGCAACATGTCAAATTTTAAAATATCAGTTTTGGAACTCTTTAATGATGGATCGGATGTCAATGAACATCCAACTCAAATATCCTCTAAACAATCCCATATTTTAGATAGGAGTTCTTCTCGATATTTTGAGTCTTTTTATATATTATCAGCTCGAAATAATTCGCGTTTATAGCAAGTTGAATTTTAAAATTTGAGCTTCGATATTCTTCAATAACAACTTTCAAGGGATAAATGTCTGAAGTGTGCACTATTCTTTCTAACCTTCACTGTAATATGGTGTGGACGACATTTTGGGTAATAAATTTTGATCAAGTAAATAGTTTATTTAACAAATGATAATTGGATTATTTTGAGTAAAAAAATTTGACCCAATAAATAATTGGTCTAAATTTTATTTTATTTAATTCATCAAAACCAAAATGAGTCCTGAGAGGATTAAGAAAAGAAACTAGAAAATTGGGAGGATGAGAATTAACAAGTTAATAAGTCCTATTTTACTCTTTCTTATTGGATTGATTGATAGTCTGTTTGGTCAAGTTTCTAAAAGTTTGATTGTATATCATAATTTGCTAAAGTAAGTGTGTTGGTGCATATATCATATTTTATGATAAATTACAGTTGAAAAATAAAAGGATAAAAATGAATAAATAATATTCAGGTTAGGCGCGGATATTTCACACTCTCTAAGGAGATTCAGCCCTCTGCAGTATAATCTACATCGATCAAATAATATATCTTTTAACTTGTCACCTCCAAAATACAAAAGTCCAACAACGTCGTACAAACAACAACTTCAAATTAATTGAAGAGTCCAAAACTCCACCATTAGAACACCTTCCTTCAATATAATAATTCTCTCCTTTGAGTAGTGAATAATTAGTTGGTGACTTAAAATATTTTTCTTTCTTTCAACTCTTTCTTTCACTACATTCTACAATATTTTCCCATAATTCTCATCTTTTTTCATGTTTTTCACAAAAGAAAAAAAATACTACTATTTATAGATGTAGAAATTCTTCCACAAATAAATGTCAAGAATATAGATAGACATATTATAGAATATGGGGTTGGTGGCCAATTAGTGATAGATCATGGCAATAGTAGTTACATGGCAATAGTAGTTACATGACTTGAACTAAAAAGTAATGATTACATTCTTGCCAATTTCTATCCAATAATATATACACTTAGGGCATGCTTGACCATGCGATATGGTATCATGATATGGATCATGATATGATGTCATAATATAGAATTATGAGATGAAATTGAAATTTTGTTTGGACATGCGATATGAAATTTTTGTGTTGTATATTTTCTCATAAACATAAGAATCTCATAAGTTGTAAAACTATTAAAATAGTCCCAATTGTTTATTCAATCTTATCAAATAAACAAAAATTTATAAAATCGCATAATAAATTACTACAAAGCTATTTGTTCTCCACTTAAGTAACCGTTTCATCAAATTTTTAATTCAATAACAAAAATTGAACATAAATTGTAGTGTACTAGTCTTTAATATAATCCTCCCACATAGTATGGATAATTTCCTCACGTTGAACTTGCATTTCTCGATCAAGTAACCGAGAAGACGAACCAACATTGTTACTTTGAGTTGTAATAAATACAAAACGGTAGAAGTAATAAATTAGGTGTTGGAGTAAACGAAGAGAACAAATTTATTACTCAACAATCGGTTGGTGTGAGTTAAAGTGACTATATGTTGGTGAGAATAATAAATTTTATGTCGGTGAGAATAATAAATTATATAAAGTAATGATGTGATTATAAATTTTATTTATATATGAAATAAATGGTTAGTAGATATAAATGTGGGGTTGTTTTAACAAAATATAAACATGTGGATCAATTGTTGTATTAAAAATATCTCAAATCATGATATCGAATTCTCATATCATGGTTTTTGGAGAATATGAAATCACATCTCATGATTTCAAATCATGAGATGGAATCAACATAAAATGGCATGTCCAAATGCTGATTCTGTCTCACAATTTCATATCATGATATGGTATCGCATGGTCAAACACCTACTTAATATTTCAATTTAATATGTAAATACATCAAGACCAACAAAAAAAATTCAATTTTAAAATTTGATCACATAGAGTATCCAAGTTTTCCTAAGTTGGTTGGTAGATGATGCTATAACATCTTTTAACTCTTTTAGATAGTGGCGGATTCAAATTTCGAAGTTATGGTGCTACACCTATCTTTATCGTAAAATCAATACAATGTAATCACAATAATAATTGTTAACATCTTCTTAGTCGAATTTATCATCGTATCTGATGCAATTTATAATATCTCTTATGTAATTTACGAGCTATTCCACTATATATTCAAAAATTAACGTTTACGAGCGGTTCCAGAAGAGTGTTTCCACCTAATACACATCCAAGAAATATTCATCAATGCAATGAAATTACTTGTGGAAGAAAAGTACATATCCAACAATATAATTACCTAGTCAATATAATGGAATGGTTGATAGGTGAATGAGGTCATTGCTTATTAGAGAAGATACATAATAAATAGAGTGAAAATACTGTTTTGGGTTAAAAGCAAACAAGGATATCTAAAGTCTTTTAGAAATGGCCATGCATTGGACCTTTGACCAAATCTAATTAATAAAATAGTAAGTAGTATATTGTTTCCTATATATTTTCAAGTTTTGACCACACATTTAATAAATGTCATCACTGCAAATCTAACAGAAAGTCGGTTTATAACATTTTATTGGGACCCCATGCTTTATGCTATCAAGACTCTTCAAAACCACCTCCACATATATCCTTATTTAATACTACTATATATATTATATTCCCTTCGGGTATTTATCGTTTGGTAAAGTGTATTAAAAAAATAGTTCATGATTTAGCTTGTATTGTTTTTATCTTGTTTGGTATATCTTTTCAATTTATGTATAAACTAATACAAGCATTAGTTATATTCTTTATTCAATATTAAGGTCGATATTAGTAATGTAAAGAGTTTTAATACATGGTTAAAAATATTGTTGACCTTCAAAATATTTTTCACATCATTTTTACTATATTTGTGAAGGGTATTTTTTAAACAATTTTTTTTTTTGAAAATTATGCAATGCATATTATTTTTATACACCAAATGAAATACTAATACATATGAAATAATTTTAATACAGCTTATAACACAAACATAACTAATACCAACGTTACTAATATGAGCATTACTAATATACCATATTATATTTATCATTCGTACACCCTTCCAAACGACTCCTTTTCAAGTGTTTTACACCTCCTTTAAAAAGATAAGTATTACTTTTAACCTAAAAACATTTTATCTAAATGATAATTGTTAAACATTTTTTAATTAAGATGAATGATTTTTTATATGTGACAAGAAATATGCGTATTTAAGAAATGTAAAATAATATACACATTTCTTAATGTTAATTTTAGCAATTTAACAAATAAATAAAAAACAACAAAACCCCCGGCTAACTCGATTTTATATAATGGATTGACTCATCCCCTCATTGACACTCTTAATATGTGGGTTCAGTCGAATTTAATAATTTTATTTCAAATTTTTTATTCATATTTAAAAAAATATTATATACATATTATTTACTTAATAACTTAAAAAATTAAAATATCGAACTTATAAAATTTAAATTTTAAATTTGTCTTTATTAATACGTCATATATAAGACAGTTTAGTTTGACTTAGTTTATAACATCTTTTTATATTAATAACGTATGATTATTTCCGTTATTGGACTCACTTATATCTCATTAGTTTGTTTTCTCTTTTATAAAGAAAAATCGAGGCAGCTACTTCGAAAAACACAAACAAAATTAAACGTCCACAATTTGGCCTTTGAGAAAAAAAAAAAAAAAAAGACCAACCAAGTTACGTTATGCATTGTAATTTGTATGTATGTGTCATGTGAAATGTTTTGGAAGTCTTTTTATTGAATACTTTCAAAATATGAAAATTGGAGTCAAGACGAATCAAAATTTCTATATTATTATACATATATAAATATTTTTTTACTAATTATATATATAATGTAATTTTTTGAACAAAAGATATCGATAATTAAATTCATGGCCTTCTAGCTTCCTTGACCCCTCACCATATAGATTTTTATTGATGCATGAACGAAGATGAAACTCCAAGCTAGATTATTATCTTTACCATATATATAACAATAACATATTATTCAGTATAATTTCATAAGTAGGATCTGAGGAGGATAATATATATGTATATAGAGATGGATCTGGATCTGAGGAGGATAATATGTATATAGAGACCTTATCCCTATATTTGTGGGTAGAGATGATGCTTTGATAGATCGACAGCTCAACTAAGTATAATCAAAGTTGCATGAAAAAGAAAATAATGACTAAAAAAAATAATAAATTAATAAAACAAATGAAATAATACATAGTAATTTAAAAAAAAAAAAAGGAGAATAAGATAAATACTATGCAGTTACTTTAATCCTCAACCTTCATATCATTTTATTTAGAATCACGTCCACTATTAGAATATTATCTTTATTTGTTTTATATTATAACGTTTAGAAAACCAAATTAATATTTGATGTAGCTAGCTAGGAGGAAAAATCATCACAGGAGAAAGAAATCAAATTGATTAGTTCAAGTGTATAGTTATATTTGGGACCAAAACAAACTATATATTATAAAAGTTGGCCTTTTCTTTTGTTACATATGAACACAAAATATTAAATTCAAATTCCTCATCTATATATGTACAAACATTCATCAGGAAGTTTCTACATTAGCAACGTGGTACATAAAAAAAGTAAACAGGAAAATTTAAAGAATCACACTTTCCATGGGGAAAATATATGGTAATTTTCATCCAATGTATGTCATTCACTTGTAATTTTTTTTTTTTAAATGTGATATTTATAATCTTGAATATAAAATAGATAATAACACGTGAATATAATTTTATATTATAAAAATTGCTTATATCGACAATGATACGAAGTCATATAGCGAGAGGGGGAAAAGAGTGTACAAATTTAAAATTCTTTTATTATCGATAAAGTTTAAAGTTATTACGTTACGACTTACCAACAAAGAACAAAAATAAAGAGTAATAAGTTCTATTGTTCTAACTTAAATAAAATTTATATACAAAATAAGTGAAGAGAGCTTAAAAAGTAAACTAACAATTTTTATTTAATATAAATAAACAATTTAGCATAAACTAATTGAAGATGACTAATAAATTATACTTTTACAATATAAGGATAACACTTGCATAATTTAGCAAAAATAATATAAGATTTTACTTTGTAGAAATTTTTTATCTTTGAAATGAAACTGCATACAGAATAATTTCTTTTGAAGTTAAATAAATAAGTTAAAAACCATAGTAGATTATATATATATAGTTTTCTTTAGGAAGGGGCAGGAGGATGGTGGAACAATATTAGAGAGCACTAGAGAATGTGATGCAGTGGATGAGACTGTTCTTCTTTTAATTAGAAGTCGTGGATTTGAGCCCTGAGTAAGAAAAATCTTAGTACATAGGGAGCGGTTCCCTCCAAATGAGCCCTACACAACGTGAATCTGAATTAATCAGGCTCCAATCAGATACCGATAACAACACAGAGAGAAAATGTGAAAAATTTAAGTGGAGAACAAAAGAAAATTATTATATTAAATTTATTCACGTGCTTAAGGAAAGTGAGGAACACCTTCTTTCCCATTTCTACATTAAAAAAAAAGGCTTACTAGACACATTTTGAATAATGTTGAAATATCAAAGTGAAATAAGGCTAAATTGAAAAATGGTGTCAAATAATTAGTTGTGTATGCATTTGGCTTTTTTCAATCTTTACAAATAACTAATGAATGATAAATAAGAAAAACTTGAAAAATAAAAGATTATCTAAAAATAACTAAAACTCTGAGGTTTCCCTATACAAGAGATGCACATGCTTTGCATCACAATCAATTTTCCCTATAACATAATTAAAATGTCTATGTCATTGAATATTAAATTGATTGTCCTATATTTACCATAGTGATAAATACTTTTTTATTCTTAATCAGAAGTAAGTTCGAATTTCTCTGAATATGAAATGATCTTTATTAAGAAGCACTTTAACCCCTGATATGAGACTTTTCAACACGAATCTAAACTTAATCAGACCCAATATAAGTGCCAGACATCAAAAATAAATACATGAACCACCACAATCAATTTTCTTGTTTTTTTATTCCTTCATTCTTTGAAAAGAAAGAAATAATAGGACTATTATAGGAATATATAGCAGAAATGGGTAACTACAATGAACTAAGATGCACAATCAATGCTCTTAGGAATTAGGAAAGTACTTGGTCATTTAAAATTTGTTCATACATACTCTACAACAAACATAGAAAGATAATAAAGCCTTGATCCCCTCATCATAAATGCATCATTATTCAATTAAAATTGACAATAATAACTAAACGACTTCATTTGAAGTTCTATGCTAAAATTTCTATGAAAGTAAATTGCATACACCAAATTACTTATCAAGTCCAATGAATCCTTTATATTATAATCTCTATGTCCTAATAATTTATATAACATAATTTCATTTTTAATCAGTCCAAAAAAAATATCACTTTTTATACTTACAAATAATTTAATTCTAAACTTTTTTTTATAATCCTTAATGAATTAATTATTTATAACCACACAAATAGTCAAAAATATTAAAATTTGTGGTGACAATACTTTTTGATCATTTGTGTGTGGTCAAAGTCAAACAACGTCTCATAAATTGAAATATATGAAATAATAGTCTTGATAAATATAATTCCATTTATTTTAAATCCTTATTTTTACATTATTGCAATCTTTATACAGCTCAAAGAGGTGATTTGAAAAGAAAACAACCACATAATACTAGCTAGGACAGACCTACCTAGATATATATAATCAATTTAATTTGTCACCACCACCACCTTAGCTTCCTAAATATAAATGGTCTCCATCGAGTAGCTAATGACCTAATGCTCATAGTGCACCATTAGTGTCTACAATACACATACACACCTACTAACGAAGTCAGAATTTTCACTAAAGAAATTTAAAATATGAAAAAGTAAATACACAAAAAAGTTATAAAGGGTTCGACATCTAGTACATACATTAAACAAATAGTAATTTTAACCATATATAAATAGTGTAATTTTTTGTTAACCCTTCGACGTCGACCCTATCTAGCTCTGCCCTGTGGGCTGTGTTCACATATTATATAGTAATTTTAATCTTATATAAATAGTGTAATTTTCTATCAACTACAGATGAACCCCTCGACCCTATCTAGCTCCGCCCTGCACTCGTTTTCAAATTACAATAATAATACAAAAACATGGCAAATTTAAAAGATGGACAATCATTATAAGTATCACCAAGACAGGTTAGCACCATGAAAAAGGTGTAACAGAATCCTCTTATAACTCCAAACTTTGACTTTCTATTAACGCGTTCTACCAGCTAATATATATATAATGCCTATATAATTCACATGGTAAATAAGTTTACACCATAGTATTCCATTCATCCACGTAAGAAAAAAAACTTCTACTATTCCATAAAAAAACAAAGACCATTATATTGGAATTATATATATAATTCCACCTATATATACCTTGCACAAATAATGTGACATCAAGACATGTAAATTCTATACATTGATGGTATAACGAATATTTACATGACCAGATTACTTATAACGTAAATATAAAATGAAAAAAACTCATAAAATGATACATAACTTGCTATAATATATAAGATTAATTTTACACATAGATTGTTCAAACATAATAAAGTAATTAAGTTGCTTTGCACACTAGAATAATATAATGACTAAGAAATGCAAGATAAAGATAAAAGCTCAAAAGCACATAAAGATCAAGAAAGTGAGAAATTTTATAACTTACAAACTAAATAAAAGAAGAGACATGAATTGCATGGAACTAACACTTAAGTTTGTTTTTTTCACTACAAGAAGATAGCACCAAAGACAAACATCTTATCAAAGGGCTTCTTGTTTTCTAACTATATCCCCAAGAGCATCTTCAGCCAAAATTTAATCAAGATGATAAAAAGAGTTAGTCTAATCTCCTAGCTAGCTAATATTCCACTTTCTTTATACCCTAAAATACATAAATCAAACCTCTCTATAACAATATCGAGAATATATGATAATACTCATAACATAACGATACGAAAAAAACTGTTCCAAAGAAAAAAAAACTTGATTGTTATAATGAAATACTGTAATTGATGATGACTATTTTAGAAAGGTCTGATGATACGTACACCCCTACATGTTGTGATCTTCTCTTCTAAGCTTGTTCAAAAGAGTTGTGATAAGTGCATCCCTCTTCTCAGCTCTTGCTTCTTCTCTCATCCTTCTTTGTTCTTCCCTTTCTCTCCATCTTGTTTCCATCATTAGTCTCTCATTTTCTAAAGCCTCCATTGTTTGTCTCCATTCCATCTCTTTTATTCTCCTCTCTTCTTCTTTTGCTTCATAAGCTTTTAACCATTGCATTTCCATTACCATTTGTTGCTTCATGAAATCATCCAAAATCTCCTTTAAACTACTCACTAAATTATTATTACCACCACTTGAACTACCAACAATAATATTTCCCTTAACCTTTCTTTTCTTCTTGCCAACTTTTTCACATTCACTATCCTCATTTTCTTCCTCTTCATCAGAAGATATAGCCTTCTTCTTCGACCCGCTAGCTCCTCCTCCTCCACCACCTTCTGCCTCTATCCATAGCATTCTTTGCATCCTAGCTGCAAAAATTGCTTGCAACTCATTGTAAAATGGAAATTGTTGTCTTAGAGCTTCAGGTTCAAGTGTCTCACATCCCTATAAAAAAATGAGTATAATTGAATGCATAAAGTAATCATAACTACTTAATTCTACTAACAAACTTAACAACATCAAGATCAAGATACTTAGCTTTGTAGAGACGGTTCTAGAATTTAAACTTTGAATAGTTCAATCTTTGATATTTTAGTCTCAAAATATTGCTTTTATAAAAAAAATTATGGATTCATAATTTAATGTTTGTTGAAACTCAAGTATTTTTTGTATTAAGTTTTGTATAGATTGTAGAGACATTCTAGAATTTAACTTTTGTTGAAACTTAAGTATTTTTTACATAGATATTTAGTTTTGTATATAGTTGAATATAAGGTGCATCTGGTCCTTCTAGCAAGTGACTTTCTAGGAAAGAAACTTGATAAAAGCTAGAAGGAACAAGTCTATTCTTTTTTCATTTGCTTTTTAATAAGTTTTGTTTATTCAAGAATATTATTAAAACTATATAGTATAAAATAATAACATGTATTATATGTACCTTATAGCGTGTAACAAGATTTTTCCATTTGCATTTACACTGTTCCGGGCTACGATTATAACCTTTTTCTTTCATCTTTGTTGCTATGACTTCCCATAGAAGCTTATTCCTTTTTGTTTCCATGAAAGTTTGATCCAACTCCGCTCGAATCATCAAGAAATCTTTTGTTTCTTGAATACTCCATTGAGGGAATCTATCCCCTCCGCCTCCTGAAAATAATAAGGTGTCATGCGATAGCTAACAAAGCAACCTCAAAAGACGATAAATTGTCAGAAGAAAAAATATATATATGTACCAATATTAACACCTCCACTTGTTGTATCGATATTCACACTTTGATGACTAAATTGATGTTGTTGTTGTTGTTGAAGATGATGTTGATGGTGATGAAGATGAGGATCCATATAATATTTATAACCCTAGATTTATTATTTTTATTATTATTGTTTTATAAAAAAAGTATGTTTATGTGTGTTTGGACTTTGGTTGAAGTTGAAGTTGAAGTTTTGAGAGATGGTTTTTGTTAAGAAAATGGAGAGGAAAAAGATTTGGGGAGAGAGAAGAAGAAAGGTTTTATATGTAGAAAAAGAAATTGAATAAGGGGTTTTGTATATGGTCCTATGTGTGAAAATAAGGTGTGAATTTAATTTGTCAAAGAAAAAGAATGAATATATTTCTATGGTCTTATGTGTCAAAAGTGAGCCTTGTGTATTTTGAGTTCCTCTTCCATCACAAGAATTTAAAAAGAAAAAGGGAAAAATGTGAATCAAATCTTCCTTTTTCCAATTCATTCTCTTTTATTTTCCATCCGTTTTTAATTGTCCGTTATATTAAACACATATATCTTCTTTTATTTATTTAGTTTTACAAATTAAAAAATAATTTATCACTTAATTCCTTATTAACACTTATTATTAACTATATTTATTTTTAGAATATATATTTTTAAAATATTAAATTTATTATATCCAAAAAGTAATATAATAAAATTATCATTTTATATTTTTTAAGATTATGTAAAGTCAATACTGAAAAAGTAAAAATAGAACAAAGAAGTAGGTACTCCCTTTGTCCTTCTTCTTACTTGTCAAAGATTTCTTTTTTAGAGTCAAACGATATGAACTTTGACTGATATCTTATGATATAGTATAGATTTTTCATTACATTGATATGGAAAAAAATATAATTTATAGTATTTTTTTAATATAATTTTTAAATATTTAAATTTTTATTTATAAAATTATCAAATTAATGTAATCTGATTAGTCTAACTAATTCTCAAAAATCGAAACATGACCAATTGAAAAGAAATGGAGGGACATATTTGTTATCCTCAAACAAAAACAACGTCTCATCTAATCTCTCTACGCGTAAACGCACATCTCTTTCTTTTTTTCTCTCTCCAAAATATTACTAGTATAATAATCTTTAAAAGGTTTGAATTATAATAATATTAGAATTGACATCCACATTTGTTCATATTGCGATTAAATGACATCACGCTGTCGAAACAAAAAACAGAACACCTTTGGAGGCTTTAATTATTTGATTTTATGTGACATATTGTACGTATTAGCTAAGATGCTTGTTTCACAAGGTTTCCAAATATTTTCTCTATTATTATCATTATTATTATAACTAATATTTGTACAGGCATGATCAATGGTTGAATCAAAATTTTCAATAAAGAAATTCAAAATTTGAAAAAACAAACACGTGAAATTGTCGAAAGGGATTCAACATTTACTATATATACCTAAAAAGTTATTTCAACCATGTATAAATAATATAATTTTCCGCCGAAAGGAATTCATCATAAGGTGGCTCCGCCACTGTGGCCAATTACACATTCTTTATCGAAAAATTATATCTTATATATAGAAAATTGTACGAAATATATAAATAAAAAATTATTTTTCATACATATAAATTAAATCTTAGACACCTTTAACGAAATTTTTGACTGGAACGTTAAATATTGGCTAGTTTTTGTTGTAATATTAATTTGGTTTGTGCCAAAGAAAAAATATTAAATAGAGAAAGTACGTCGAAAAATACTTGACTATTATATGCCTTTTGTATTCTTGTACATAATATACGCGTTAATGTGGCACAGCGTGAACCATGTATGGGGTGTCGGAGCCGTCGGCATCAGGTCTTTTTGAATTCCGAGTTTTCCGTCTCAATTTATGTGATTTTTTTTTTGAATTTTGAGATTTAAATAATTTTTCTTATTATAATTTTTTTTATATGTTTTTAAATATCTTGAATTATTTAACTATTCTGATTTATAATACTTTTTACGTAGTTTTTAATTATGTAAATTTTATTTGAAGAAAATCAAAGATTTTATATCCGAATTTATATTCAAAATTAAAATATTTGACTCTCGAAATTCAAATAATACTACATAAATTGGGACAAAAAAAATAATAAATAATTCTAAAATGGATTTAATCATATATATTTATAGTCTAATGCACTATCAATGTATTTTACTACGTTGAATACATTTATAGTTTGTTAAACTTACTACAGTAGTAAAAAAAAATTGTTTTGATTGAGCATCTAAATAAATAATAAAGTGCTCCTATAAGACAGTCTAACAAAAGAATTGATATTGCTTTTTATGCGTGTTTTCAAGTATCTATTACGTAGATAAGTTAATTATTTAAAATGTCATTTTCTTTAATTAGATGTATTATCCTCAATAATCCGTGACACTTAAGTCAGTTCCAATTCTCAATCTATGTGAAGGTTGTTAATTGAACACAAAATTTAAGAATGAAAGATATTATTTTTTTTTTGAAATTTTTTTCTAAAATAAGTCACAAATATTTGTATACCTATAAATATCATCTCATTAAAAATACAATAGAAAGTCTAAAATTCAATTGTTATTAAATATAAAATGATATTATTTTTTCTCTACAAAAAAAAAAAAATGACAGTTAAAATTGAAAAAAAAAAGTATCATCTAGTTTATTATTATCACTATTGTGAAAGATTAAATATTTTTATCTATTACTCTTTTCATCGTCCATTATACTAAATATAGTTTCTCATGATTATTTGTCCAATTTAAAAAATCAAGAGATAAATTATCATTTTATATACCTATTTTACCCTTAACGGAAGCTATAGTCATTTCCCAAAATACTGAAATTATTATATTTAAAGGTTAATATAGTTATTTACCAAAAAAATAATACAGTTAAATTTATAAGAGATCAAGGACTCGTGTCATCGATTTAGTTCATTGATTAATAGTTTTAATATTACAAGAATTAAGGATATGAGTGTAAAATAAATAACACGAAATAAAAGCAAAGTAAAGATTCCAAATTCTCTTAGATCACAGGACTCAGTGTATGAGAATGATCATTGCATTTTTAGAAATAAACTCGAAACAATGAAGCTTCGAACACAATGAGAAAAAAAAAAAAAATCAGAGAGAAAGTAATAGGCCAAATCCATCGGTGGCCCCCTAAAGTTGACACGAAATTTCACTTAGACACCTCAATTGAACGATGTTCATTTTAGACCCCTCATGTAGGATCCCGTTGTGTCATTTTGATACTTTTTTGACAATCCGCTAAAATTACACTGTGCGTGTAACACACTCGCGAATAATATAATATAATGGCTAATTAAGGAACGACACGTGATATTTAAGCACAAAATAATACTTTAAAAATACTCTATAAGGAAAAGTTAATTTTGCAAAAATAATAAATAAAAGCATTTATTTTCTAAAACCCCACTAAACTATCACACTCCTTCCTCATTCTTCCAAACTTTTCCGGCGCCTCCTCTTTACCCCTAATTTCTTCTTTTGCTTTTTTCTCTTTTTGGGGCTTTTATTAAATTCAGATCTTCTTTTTTTTTTTTAGATTTAATTTGTATGTTATCAATTTCATGCTTTTTAATTGTGTATCTAATATTACAATGCCTCCAAAAAGAATAAAACTATAAAAGGAGCACATATACAAATGCTATGTATTATTTGTACATTGTAGTCCCTCCCGTTTAGAATGAATATCTGCATATATGAACTAGATGGGTGTAATAGATGTACAATGGTGTGTAGCATTGAACTTGAAAGATTGCAATAAAAGTTGTAATTGTTAGATCTAAAGAATAAGAATGAGAAGACGACGATGGTTGTGGTGATTTTCGAAACTGAAAAAATTAAAAAACTAATTCGATTGTATTAATAGCGATGGTGGCAGCGGTGGTGAATGGATGGTGTGTGTTGGAGGAGAGAATGAGGAAGAAGAATAGTTTTGGCCTTTTAAATATTTTTTTTTTTTGCCCGAAAAAGATCCCCTTCACGCACTGATTTTGGGTGCATTACACTTACCATGTCATGTTAGCGAAAGGTATCAAAATGACACAGTGAAATCCTACATGAGGTGTCTAAAATGAACATTAGCTAGTTGAGGTGTCTAAGTGAAACTTTGTGCCAACTTTAGGAGGCTACTGATGAGTTTAGCCAAAGTAATATTATTGTATTGTTCTGAAATATGAATGAATTACGAGAGTGAGTGGGTGAACTATTTATGTGTTACAAAGATGATGAGATCTCAACCAATAAGAATTCTCCATTCGAGTCCTAAAATATATACCAAAAACAATAAGCATAAGCCACATGATGAGTGGATTGTTGTTAATCTTATTGGCGTTAGTTTGGTCACCATTGTTTACCATGAGTTATCTTGCAAAATGTAAATATTCAAACTAAAGAGAGAAAGAAGATTAGATAAGTTATACCAACACATAATTGTTAAAAAATCATCACCAACTTAATTAATATCCAAGACATTTCAAAGAAGAATCCAGAATATACAAGAGCTATAAAGAAATAAAGGAAGATCTCTAGAATGAGTATTCTAGAGAGAAAAGTCTAGAGATGATCTAGAAAAGATAGTTCTAGAAATAGGTAGTTTGAAGAACATTCTAGAATATAGTAGCAAAATCCTTAGCTAGATTCTTCCATCACCACCTATAAGTAGAGGTGATTCATTTGAGTTGTAACCAACCAAGCAAGAAACAAAGTAAGAAAGCAAGAAAGAAAGTAAGAGAGAAAACAAGAGTGAGTGCTAAGTCAAGAGTGTTGCTGAAGCAAGCAACAAGTGTGATCAAGATTGTAAGACCGAAGTGGGTCCTTACTTTGATATAATAAAATTCAAATTGTCAAAAATTGATTATGCTTGTCGTCTCCCAAACAATAATATTCAACAAGTGGTATCAGAGCCTGGTAGATAAAAGCGAGGTAGTAAATCAAAGAAGATTCTACAAGCTACTGTCAAAGGCTACAAATCGCAAGGCACTAATCAATGGCGGATTTTACTAGCACTCTCAATAGCGTTGAGAAGCTCAACGCAAGCAATTACAGATCATGGAGCACGAGAATGCAATATTATTTTCTCGGCCAGGAATTATGGGATATTATCGGTGGATCAGACACCACACCACCAACAGATATTGAAGCAGCAAAAAAATGGA
Organism: Solanum gracilifrons; assembly: GCA_029582605.1. Taxonomy (NCBI): domain Eukaryota; kingdom Viridiplantae; phylum Streptophyta; class Magnoliopsida; order Solanales; family Solanaceae; genus Solanum; species Solanum gracilifrons. Next base: position 8,298 of record JAJOOH010019645.1, on the reverse strand, counting down.
AGGTCAAAGCTGGAAAGGTCATGTATGCTCTCACTGTAAGCATCGAGGATGAGTTCCTACAACGCATTAAGAATGTCAAGACACCCAAAGAAGCTTGGGACACCTTGGCAACGATTTTTACAAAAAAGAATGATGCAAGATTACAAAGGCTTGAAAATGAGCTTTTGTCAATCTCTCAACGGAATATGACGATCAGTCAATACTTCTCAAAGGTAAAATATTTATGTGATGAAATATCAAAGTTAGATCCAGAGAATGCTATCACAGAGACAAGAATGAGGAGAATCATTGTTCATGGTCTTAGGTAGGAGTTCAAAGGCATAATTACAGCCACACGGGGATGGGCCACAGAACCAACTTTATCTGAGTTGGAAAATCTGTTAGCAAATGAAGAAGATTTGGAGAAGTCATTATTAAGTCTCACTATAAAAGACGAAGATAAGGCGCTCTTCAGCAAAAGGCAAGACTATCAAAAAAGAGAAGCGGAGAAAAGCTCACGGCCAGGGGGAGACCAAAAGAATCAACATCAAAAAAGTCAACGACAAAACAAGTAGGCGAAAGGCTTTAATAATCGACAGATGGAGAAGTGCTACAATTGTGGAAAGAAAGGACACTACGCCAGAGATTACTGGTACAAGAAAGCTGAAGGTAATGTAGCTACTTCTTTTCATAATCAGAAAGATAAAGAAAAAGTTTGGGATTTCGAGATCTCTTATGCAGTTGAAGAAACTAATCAACAAGAGGAGCTTGCCACCTATCACTTTAACAAAGAAGAGGAGATAGCACTTGCAAGTTTGAGTGAGAAATTAGCTGATTATGAACATGATTGGATCATTGATTCAGGATGTTCCAATCACATGACTGGTGATGAGAAAAAGCTCATTAACACGAGTGAATATAAAGGCGGTCAAGTAGTGGTGACTGCAAATAATTCAAAAATGCCAATAACTCATATTGGCAAGACGGTTCGTACCTCATCACAGCTCAAGACAAGTGGAACTTTAAAATATCTACCACGTTCCAAGTATGAAGAAAAACTTATTATTCGTATCACAACTAATATATTCTGGTAACTATGTCTTGTTTGGACCAAATGATGTAAAAGTATATCGACACTTAAAAGTTACAAGTACACCAATCATGAAAGGGAGAAGATTAGAATCAATCTACGTCATGTCAGCGGAGACAACTTATATTGAGAAAATGCGGAGTAATGAAACAACTGACCTATGGAATGCTTGCACGTGAGCTATAGCAAACTAAAAATCATGATGCAACAGCCAAAATTAAAAGGTCTTCCCAAGTTTGAGATTAGAGGTGACACTATATGTGTTGGATGTCAATATGGGAAAACACATCAACTTCCCTTTGGAGAATCAAAGTATCAAGCGAAGGAGCCATTTGAGCCGGTACACTCAGACGTGTTTGGACAAGTGAAGCAGTCCTCCATCAGCGGTTACCGTTACATGGTAACATTTATTTATGACTTCTCAATGTGCGTAAGGATTTACTTCTTAAAAGAGAAATCTGAAGATTTGAGAAGTTTAAAGAGTTCCAATATACTGTAGAGAATGATATTGGAAGAAAAATCAAATATCTCCGTACAAACAATGGAGGAGAATACACGTCACGAGAGTTCAATGATTATCTTAAAGAGAAGATGATAAGACGACAGTTAACTTGCCCAAATACGCCACAACAAAACGGAGTGGCTGAAAGAAAAAATAGATATTTGGCAGAGATATGCAGAAGTATGTTGCATAGTATGAATGTACCAACAAGGTTTTGGGCAGAATACATGAAGATTGATAACCACATCACCAACAAGCTACCACAGACAAGATTGAGATTCATCGCACCGTTTGATAAACTTAAAAAGATAATTCCTACTGTACGCCACTTTCGAGTTTTTGGTTGTGTCTGCTATGTGTTTGTGCCGAATCATCTTTGTAGCAAATTTGATAAGAAAGTTGTTCGTTGCATCTTTGTTGGATACGACAAACAAAGAAAATAATGGAAGTGTTGTGACCCTACCACAAATCAAACATATGTGTCAAGAAATGTAGTATTTGATTAAGCATCATCATGGTGGTCTGAAGAAGCCACATTACCAGATTCAATAGAACTAGAAAACTCAAATCACATACAGAAGAGATATCTTCAAGCGGAGAAAATAAGAGCCTGTAGAAAACTGAAATTCATGAAACTCCAAAAGAGTTGCAAGAAAGAGTACAAGAAACTCCTCAACTACGAAGATCTACACGAGTGAAACGCCAAAATAGTAAGTATATAAATGCGGCACTGGCTGAGGTTGACAAGGTCAAGGAACCTACCACCTTCGAAGAAGCTTCGAAGAGTAGTGAATGGAAAAAGGCAATGAAAGAGCAGATTTCAGCCTTAAAGCTAAACCAAACTTGGGAGTTAGTGGCTAAACCTATGGATGTTAAACCCATATTGTAAGTGGGTATATAAGCTGAAAACACGTCCTGATGAATCTATCGAGCGGTACAAAGTACGACTAGTGGCCCGGGGATTCTCACAAGAGTATGGTCTTGACTATGACGAGACATTTAGTCCCGGGCAAAAATTACTACTGTTCATGTGTTACTAGCTTTGGCAGCTAGTAAGTCTTGGACACTGTGGTAGATGGATGTAAAAAATATTTTCTTCATCGAGAATTGGATCGCGAAATATTCATGGATCAGCCACAAGGTTTTGTGAATAAAGTCCATCCTGGTTATGTGTGCAAATTGAAGAAAACTTTGTATGGGTTGAAGCAATCCCCCCGGGCATGGTACAAAAAAATTGCCGAGCTCTTGATCCAAAGTGGCTATCAAGTAGCACCAGCAGATTCAAGCTTATTCGTAAAATCTCATGAAGGAAGGTTATCTATCATATTAGTCTATATAGACGATTTAATCATCACATGAGATAGCTTTGATGAGATCAATCAAAGTAAAAGAAATTTGATGGTGTGATTTCAAATAAAGGAATTGGGCGAACTAAAACACTTTCTTGGTCTTGAGGTTGAAAATACAAAAAATGGATTATTCCTTGGACAATAAAAGTATGCGAGAGATCTACTCCAAAAATATGGAATGATGAGTTGCAAGACATTTTCTACACCGATGGAGCCTAACTTAAAACTATGTTCCTATGAAGGCAAAGACTTGGAGGAAGAGACAATGTATCGTCAAATTGTCAGTAGTCTTATCTATTTAATATTGACCAGACCAGATATTGCCTTCGCAGTTAGAGTAGTTACTATATTTATGCAGAAGCCAAAGAAGCCTCATTTGGAAGCAATCAGAAAGATATTAAGGTATGTGAAAGGAACTATTGACTATGGACTATTCTATATGAAAGGAACTTCTTGCAAGATAATAGGATATTGTGATGCGGATTATGCTGGTGACCATGATACTTGAAGATCAACCATTGGATATGTTTTCAATCTTGGATCAACCGCAGTATCATGGTGCAACAAAAGACAATCAACTATTTCACTTTCAACTACGGAAGCAGAATATCGAGCAGGAATGATGGTAGCACAAGAGAGCACATGGCTAAAGCAACTCATGAAAGACTTGCATCAACCATCAAAATATATCGTACCACTATATTGTGACAACTTGTCAGCTATGCATTTGGCGAAAAATTCTGTATTTCACGCTCGGACGAAGAAGGTGGAAGTACACCATCATTTTCTTCGAGAAAAAGTTCTTCAAGGTGAAATTGAAATAAAGCAAATCAAGACAGAAGAGCAAGTAGCAGACATATTCACAAAGAGCTCCCTCGACAACATGAAGTTTATAAGATTTCGAGAAGTGCTTGGAATGATTGAAAGATAAAATAAAGTTGGTGCTGAGGGGGAGTGTTAAGAAATCATCACCAACTTAATTAATATTCAAGACATTTCAAAGAAGAATCTACAATATTCAAGAGTTATAAAGAAATAAAGGAAGATCTCTAGAATGAGAATTCTAGAGAGAAAAGTCTAGAGATGTTCTAGAAAAGGTAGTTCTAGAAATAGGTAGTTTGAAGAACATTCTACAATATAGTAGCAAAACCCTTAGCGAGATTCTTCCATCACCACCTATAAATAGAGGTGGTTCATTTGAGTTGTAACGCAACCAAGCAAGAAACAAAGTAAGAAAGCAAGAAAGAAAGTAAGAGAGAAAACAAGAGTGAGTGTTAAGTCAAGAGTGTTGCTGAAGCAAGCAACAAATGTGATCAAGATTGTAAAACCGAAGCGGGTCCTTAATTTGATATAATAAAATTCAAATTGTCAAAAATCGATTGTGGCCGTCGTCTCCCAAACAATAATATTCAACAACAATTGCCCAATTCCTACCGTGGGTGTCAAGTTGTTTATCAGAAAAATGGTACAATTAAATTTATAAAAGTTCAAGAGCATGTGATCAATTTAGCTCGGTAATTAGGTTGATAGACAATTCAAATATTGCTCATATGAGTATAAAGTAAATAATATGAAATAAAGCAAAGTATAAAGCTTGAGAATCTTACAAATTAATCAAATGTATGAGAATATTATTTGCATTCTCTAAGATAAACTCGAAACAACGAATCTTACAACTTTAGGATACGAGAAAACAAAGAGAAGGCTTAGAAAATCAAGAAGAAAGTAATAGTATTGTATCGGTCTGGAATCTAAATGAATTACAATAAGGAATGGGGTGAACTATTTATGTGTAACAAAGGTGAGGCGACGTTAGCCAGTAAAAGTGTTCCTCTCGAGCCCTAAAGTACTAGTACTGATGGGCACACGTAATGAGGTTATTAATGGTATTAGCTATAATTACTGACCCACTCTAATGATTGTATAGACTCGTCTTTGCACCTGCCTTTTTTACCTCGTTATTCCCTTGTCAATTTATCCACGTCATTGAAGAACTGTCCCAAATCCAACTCTTCCTAGACATATTTCCTTTTTTGTTCCAAGAACATTCCCTTGAATTATGGTCATTTTCAATTCCTTACTACCTTGAAGGATGTACATGTACCTTCTTCGTGTTTTCATGTGTTGAAGTCAAGGTTTACCCAATACAAATAGTCATTTCACTTCTTAAATGTGACGTTTGTCATAGTTAAGAAGCATGAGGATAATCTCAAGTATCATGGTGGAATATTGGAAAGACACCCGTATCTTTAAAAATCTTGCATCTCTTCACATTAAATGCCTAAGACATGTGTCCATTAGTCATCACTTCCTGAAAAGTTGTGTCAAAACCTAAGCTATCCACCCTCATTTGTGACAGACTTACTCAAAAGACTTGAAACTCCACTCAACTTCTTCAAACTTTTATTCTTTTAGTTGTCTTTCGTCCTTTTTGGTCTTTCAGATTTTTGTGATCTTGTACCCATCCTTCTCTCTTCTCCTACGTTTTGTTCAATAACACTTATCATTTTTGGTCCACCTTACTGACTTTTGTCTTTGCCTCATATCATTTATTGGCGTATATATTCCTTCATTGTCACCAATTTTCGTTAGACAAAGACGATTTCATAATACTGCCTCAAGCCGAAATGAAAGACAACGTGAATGGGAGTGCGTTTCCTCATCAATTAAAAATACTGACATTCCCACCATTTGTAGTGACTGCAACTGCATAAAAGAAAAATATCAAGTGTGCACCTTTAAAGATTTTGAAAGCATCATTCATTCGCTTACACCTACTCCTTTTCCATAGGATTTGAAGATCCTTTAATTAACTCAAATATCACTTTTTTCTATGGACCTTCAATAAATGTGAAAGATAACTTGGTCCCAGATTCTGGAAGACTATGGTCTGTCTTTAGGTTTTGGCCGCCAAAATCACTTGATCAACCTCATGCTTAAGTACTTCTCTAGGATTGTCTGCAAGGGTATCATAAAGTTGGTAGAAAGTGGGAAAAGTTGCATTTTCAAGAACCTCGATGATGTCCACGATCAGGGCTAGTATTGCGCAGACTAACTTCTCGTAATGGCATATAGAAACGTGGTAAGGGAGGTTAGCTCAAGGAAGGAAGCTAAGTAAGGGCGAGCTACAACAAACACAAATGAAGGGACCGCTTCAGGTTCATTTGAATAATGTGAAGATACAGACGAAACAACTAAAGTCGAATCACAATATTCCGCTGAAGTAGAAACGATAGGATCGTAAAAAGAGGGCTAGATCGGCTGATTTGTTGTCATATATTCCTGAGGCCTATGTGATCCGCTCCTTTCAAAATGATGGAATATGTTTTGTAAGTTTTTGCACTCTTGATGGGTATCGTCTTCTCCTATCAAGAAAACAAGAACATCCACAATGTAGTCAATGAAAAATTTTGTTTATGGAGAGATTTTCTCCTAAACATATTTATATGTTTTTTAGTATTAGTTTTCAATATGTAGGTTGATTGACCAAACTATAATAATATTATATCTTTAGTATGTTTTTATTTGTCAATCATATGATTTGCAATTATAAGCTTCATGCGATTTGCAATTATAACCTTCCGCATGACGTCCTATTGACGTTCATAACCCAACAGGCTTGGGCGAATCTTTCTCTTGTTTTGACCATTTGACCATTTAAAATAGGTACATATATGTTTGACCTATTGATTAATTAATTATGAAAAACTATAGTTAATACCATTTTGTATCTCTAGTCAAAATGATGAAACGACCAAAAGATTTTTGGGATTTGAATTTGATAGCACACAATTTCTCTCTCCTTTATTCTTGAGCATTTATTTGATGTTTGTGGTCAAGTACAATGAATGAATGAAATCTCCTCAATATTGCAATACGTGATATATATATATATATGTTCATATTTGGATTTTTATTTTGTAAAAGATAATATAACCCGTTCACTTTTACATATTTACTATTATTCACTATTTAAAAAATAGATATTTATTATTTCTAACATATCAAGAAAAAAATATAATATTTGATAAATAAATAAATAAAATATCTTGATTGCCTTGATAAATAAATAAAAAAAGATTAGTTTAAGAAAAGGCTCATATATATCTTGATTGCCTTGATTCAACAAGAAACAATGTCATGCACAAATGAGATGATATATATTTTTTCTACTTGAATTATTTAACTAATTCTATACATTATTTAATCTAGTAGATAGTAATTGAATTCATTAATCAATTAATAAAAATTAATGATAATAATTAATGATAATGTGGTAAGTACTTTTTCATAATTTTTTGATTAAAGGTTTTAAATTTATCTTATTAAATACGAAGTTATCTTTACCAGAGATCATTCTATCTCCCAATATGACCCTTCCCCATATAAATTCAAAATTAGAAGAATTTTAATGCAAATATTAAATAGCATGCGGAAAAGAAATCCAATTAGAATAATCTTTGAAAAGAGACACATAAGAGATATTGTTGAGCAAATTAGTAAAAAAGAAAACATCCTTTCCGTAGATTAAGAGGTGTTTGACCATAGTAAAGTATATACACGAATGGTTACCACTTTAATTAATATGATCAAAATGACCTTTCTGATGTCACTCGTCAATATTGTTCCCATAAACTAAGATTAATCCACAATTATTAAAATAATAATAATTAACATGCTTTTTCTAGTACAAGTATCGATAAAGTTTATATGTAAATATGTAAATCCTTATTCAACATTTTTTTTAAATTTATTTGTTCTTGGTACAGTGGAGTCTCTGTGTAAATAGATATGGAACCGTAGAAGTGGAGGTAAAATTATAATTTTGAATCTTAAATTAGAATTACAATTTTTATGGATAAATTTTATAAACGATCACATAATTATGATTTATTTTATTAAATTATATATTAATGTTTTCTATTAAAAAAAATACAAAACTTTCACTCTACTAACACTAAAACTAAAAAGGGTCAATTCTTAAGAAAATCTGAAAATCATTGTAGCAAGGGTAGAAGTGAAATAGAATTGGTAAAGTCATTGTATTTACTTTGTGTATGTTGTGTTCCTAATAAAATTGATTTAATTTATTGATAATCATTGTGGGGGATGAAGAGTTGTTTGATAGTAATAACGTGATAAATTTTATAAATGATCACATAATTATGATTTATTTTATTAAATTATATAATAATGTTTTCTATTAAAAAAAATACAAAGCCTTCACTCTACTAACACTAAAACTAAAAAGGGTCAATTCTTAAGAAAATCTGAAAATCATTGTAGCAAGGGTAGAAGTGAAATAGAATTGGTAAAGTCATTGTATTTACTTTGTGTATGTTGTGTTCCTAATAAAATTGATTTAATTTATTGATAAT
>JAJOOH010019644.1:0-37571 GCA_029582605.1 Solanum gracilifrons | reverse complement strand
ATATATATATATATATATATATATACATATTATATAAGACAATTAATTATATTGTTTAAATCAATTTTAATATTAGACGTGTTACTAGTTTACACCAGAAAGTTTCAAAATAAAATCTTACCCTCCATGTAAATTGGTTTGTTAGATTTATAAGTGTAAGAGGTCATTTTAAAAAATTGTACTAACAACAACATTTCAATAATAATAGTAGTAAATAAAAAAAAAAAATGTATGTAACAAACATTAAAATAATTGACCATCGATTTAATAAGTGAATGAAACTACAAACTTTCAAACAAATTAAGGAATACGAGAAAAGGACACTTCAAAGGAGGACGATGGGAAACTTATTCGGAGAGTTCAGTGACACAATTTAGATATGAAAATTAGTAAACAACATAAATACTCATTTTGACCATATGTACATAGAAAATAGTACTAATTAAAAATACACACATTGGTCCTTAAAATTTTTTGGTGTGGTTTGGATCTTGCACATTAATATTTTTAAAAATTGGATCATCCAATAAAGTCATCACAACATCATCATTCCAGTTAAAAAATCAAGAAATTGTAGGATTATCTGGTAAGTCAACAGAGGAATTCTGATTGTTATCCATTAACGTTGATACACCAATTTAAGGGATATCCATTGTAGGTTCCATTTGATGTGTCATTGTAGGAGACACAGGAGAATACATTGGAGGAGCCATCATTAATGAAGGCATCGGAGAATCAATCATTGGTGAAGGCATCAAAGAATCCATCATTGGTGAAGGAATCAGAGAATCCATTATTGTTGACGGCATTGGAGGGGTCAGTCCATGTTGTCTTCCAACAGCCATGTGTTGCGGCATTGAAGAAAACAATTGTGGAACCATTGGAGGAAACATTTGTGAAAACATTAGTGGAGAAGGATCCCTTGGTTCTTCAGAGTTGTTCCTACTGGGTGCCATTGGTTCAACAATGGGTTGAGGGACATTCGATGTAGAACCCTCTCCATCATCCTCTTTTATCATTAGGTCATGTACTCTTTGAGATGTTTCTTGATTACACAATCTAGGTTGTTGAGATTGGAAGGGTTCATATTGGCCGAAACATTTTTCTGTTGAACAGCTCATACATCTCATTTGTCATTTCCTTGACCCTATTTTCCTTCCTTACCTTTTGAAGTTGTTCCTCCAACTTCTTGATTCTTTGCATGGTGAACTCTTCTCTTGTCACCATGTTTTTAGATCTCTCCAATGTCGGCAACTCCTTAAACTTTATAAAAGTGTTGCGTACAACATCATTATTTGGAAATGTATATGGTTCATTTCTGTAAGGGCCATATATGACTATAGCCACTTCAACATCATAAAGTGTTTTCAGTTCATCAGATTTTTTCAAGAGCCCTTTCAGTCTTTTATTATATTAGAATTTTCTTTTACTAGCATTTTCAATCAAAGCATAGTTCACTTTGTTTCTAGCCATGGATAAAGGGAAGGAGAAATGTGTTTGTTTGGATATGAGGGATGAAATTGCTTTGTTTTAGTAGTAGTAGTAATTGAGATTTTCTTGCCTTGGATTGACTCCTATTTATAGAGAAAATTTTAATTATATACATTTTTAAAAGTTTGAATTAGAGACTTTTTCTTGCTAGCCAGAACTATTTTGGAAAAACACTAAATGAGTGGATATTAGATAAAACTTAGATAGAATCTTCTAGAAATATATTTACTTATGATTCCAGTATATGTTGACTAACTTATTAGGAAAAATATTAATGTGGTTTAAATTGAAGTAGTGTTCAAAGAAAATGGTCATAAAGTTATCGCAAACGTATTTGTTTATTCATTTCCTTCATTGAGTTTTTTAAAAATAAAATGTGAATTTTGATTCAAGGATGTAGTTAATTAAATATTGAAACAAGGGAACCTTTTAAATATAGGTTAGGAATATTGAAGTATAAATTTTGATAGTATTAGAATATTCTTAAAAATATTCAGTTTGATGGTTAATTTATAAAACACAAATAATTTTTAAATTTTAAATGGTGATGTATGTATGATTAAAGAAGTTACTTCGCTTGTCGGAACACATTATTATTTTCTTTCATTTCGGATAAACCATATTTAGTGAAAAAATTATGTTGCTTTCAAATATATTTGAAACGAACTCTTGCTTAAATATGTTTTTGTTAATGTCTAATACTCACAAACCTCTCACTCGATTCACATAATATATATTTCTATATTAGTTTTGAGACAAGTCAATATGAAATATTTGCACAAAACACTTACCAAACTGATGTGTTTACAATAGTGTTAAAATAAAAAGATGGAGTATATTTTATTCATTTTAAGAAAAATACTCAATATGAAGAGAAATTTTTTGAAGACGTCTTACTATTTTTTTTGTCAAATGAATATGTACATATATTACCCTGATGAATTAATCTCCTTTTATGGTCAATAAGATAAACATTAATCATATTGGGATCCATATATATATATATATTTCTTTGATTCTTTCTAACAAATGTCTATCTCTTTATAAGAGAGCGGAAGAAAGAACTTCAGTTTTATTGAGTTTATGTCACGTTTAGTTAAACTCCTTTAAATGTAATGATCCATACTTTCATTTTAAAAATACTTGTGGTAAAATTCCTCAGTCTAAAATTGGGTATATCTAGACGAGTAAATCGACCCGCCTTCGAGGAAAAAAATATTTCTCTTACATAGGATTATCCAAGAAAGGACTGTCTTGTAGCACTATAGCAGTCCCTTGGATACTATAGCTCGAATCACTCTAGTGGTCCCTTGGCCATCATATCAGCACCCCACAATGGCCCCAATAATTTTTACTCCTCTTTTTACTCCATGTTTGGAAAGAGTTGCCTCTTCCTAAAAATGTCCTATAGTTATATTTAAGAGAAAAACCTTGATAACGGAGATACAAGGCTCTCAATAAGCGCATTTCCAAACCTTATATCTCCAAGAAGGGTTAAGAGACAAGATTATATTCAATAACTAAAGATTCAATCACATGGTAGCAACATATACCGCTCTTGACAATTGCATGTTAAGAACTCACAAACTAGATAAAACTGAATAAAGAACTACCTTAATAAGATCCTAAAAATAGGTATTGATATTTTCTAGAATTACATAACAAAGTTAAGAATGGAAGAGATTGCACTCGTCTATCCCACTACAAAAAGTCTGCTGCAAAATCAAAAACTGTTAAGAAAGGCTGAGAGGAAGACAAGATAAATAAAGGAGAAAAAAATTTAGTCATTCTAATATAACCTGAAACCTTGTTGTACGTGTTCAATCCACTAATGAATTATGACAAAATTGTAGGATAATTACAAGATTCAAAAGTCTTTATTTCTCAAATAGAACAAAGCAAAAACATAAAGGAAGAAGAGGGCCTGCTAGGATGACAAGCAGCTACCTCTCAAAATCCTTGTTGAGCTAAAGAGAATGGTGATGAACAAAAACAATCACACGGAATAAGGCTCGGAACCTACATAAGTGTAGAAGAAAGGAGTAAGTACCGAACAACACGGTACTCTACAAGCAACCTTCTAAATAAATCAAAATTATTCTAGAATACGAGTACTCCTCTTATCCAAGCCGAATCTCTTACGACTACAACTAGCATAAATCAGTCCAACCTAACAATTTTATAATACACAATTCCAAAGGCTTAACAATCAAAGTCCAATAATCGCACTTCAACAACCAATAACTTTCAAGTATGCCAATCACAAGTGCCAAGTAAGCCATTTGGAAGTTTCAAGTAGATCTATGACAAGTGTCCAGTAGATTAAACTCTTGCCGAAACCATTTCTCTTCGGCACAACATCACTAGCTGGAAACATTTTTCCTTCGCGTTTATATTATATCAGTAGCTGAACCATTTCACTTCATTTCTATAATATCAATTACCGGAACCATCTCCCTTCGATAAAATATCAGTAGCAAGAACCAGTTCCCTAGGGATTTATATCATATCACTAGCCAAAACAATTTCCCTTCGGCTATATATCATATCTCTTGCCGGAACCATTTACGTCGGCATGATCATGACATGTCTCTTCACGGTATAAAGAAATCAATGCAAATAAGAAATTACACACCATAAGGAAGAGACAACAACACAAACAATCCAAGTACACAACAATGCTATCAAAGCATTTCATTAATCAACAAATTTAGGGTCAACAACAATGCAATTCACAAAATCAACACGTTGCCTCTTTCTTTAATCCCATTTGTATTCATTAAGATAAATCAAGTCAAATAATTGAACACATCACGTAATTCCCTTTACTCCCTCAACACACACAGTGAAGGGAAATAAATGATTCTACTAGTTTTACAAGGTTTAGAAATCACTTGCGTCAATTCAACCAAAAGTTCATCTAAGCCTTGTTCTTTCCCTTTCTGAATAATTTGCAAAGATACACAATGTCATTGATTCAAGTAATCAAAATAAGAATCCACAACTAATAATAACACCCAAATCATTCACTTTGAGAAGGGTTCAAATTAACTGAAGAACCCAATTCCAAAAATGAAGTTTGAATCAAAAGATATTTACTTGAATATATATCCCAAGAAATTTGGAGCTCATTTGTGAAAACCATTTCCAAAAAGTTGTGCAAATTAGTGTACAATCACCATTTTAGCTTTAGAACACAAGTTCTTGAAAAACCATGTCATTTGCAAATCAAAATCCCAACTGTCACCCAAGCGTACACCTTGAACACGACCAGCACTCGAGAACCATTGATGATCCACAAGAGAACCCTTGGACTAGCTGGCTATTTAGCTAGAGACTAATCCAAGAAGAATTAAGCTTTTTAACACTATTAAACTATTTAATCTCAAAATACTTAGCTGTCTCAAAATATTTTGAAAACAATAATAGCTAAAAAAAATAGTTTAACAAAGGAATACTGGAAACATACTTAAAACTAACTCTCTATAAAGCCTATATTGTTCAAGATGGATGTCAAGAAAGCACCCACTACATGTCAAATAGCTAATTAAAGATGATAGTTGAGTTGTGTATAATGCAAAGAGTCTAACCAAATACTAACTGGGAGTGCAAACTGATCTCAGCGAAGTGTCTGCTAATGATTTGAACACCTGTATTTGCATCATAAATAGATGCAGATCAAATGATATCAACACTTTGAATGTAAGAGTATGTAATATAGCCGAAGAGAAATGATTGAATGAAAGGACTGCAATAGATATAAATATATACTAATTTGAATGTAAAGAAATAAATGAGTGAAATCATTTGAACTTTATAAATACTTACTCATCAATGAACTCAACATATTAAGTGATATGATAAAATACCATTTTAACTCTATTTTGTAGATTCTCAAACCATAAACCATCACTATGAGCAACGTGAGGATACAACATATTTCCTTAGCTACAAAAATTGTCCTATATCTTGTCAGGATATACAACATCTCAACTAAGTGGATTCGCTAAATCTCAGCTTGAAAGTATTATTAAGGAGTCATCTAAGAAGTATGATGCATTACTTATGTGGACTACATCATTTATGAGGAATGTGAGTTGTCTAAAATCTTCCCCATATCAGTATTCACTATTACTCCCAACAAATATATATTCATGCTCAAATGTATAATATATACTCTTTCTCAATTTGAGGTAATTGCTCAAAATATCCTCTTAAAAGAGTGTAATGCTATGGAATATCTCTAAACTCATTAACTCGTTAATAGATCAAAATTTCTCTTTTCCCAATTTAAAAATTGATACATTTGGGAATACTTAGTTCCCTTATACTCTTACTCAAATCACTGTATAAACTCTACTTAAAACTTGTCTTTACTTTCTTAAAAATCAATTTAAGACAACAAAAAAGTTGTTAAAGGATTATCAATACTAACTCGGTAATAAATAAATAATAAATCAGTAATAGTATTTATGCTAAAAAATAGAAATAAACAATCAACTCAAGAATCTCAATGCAAGATATAGCAACTCAAAAATCAGGAATATAATTTAGAACACAACAACGAAATTATCTCAGGAATTATAAAAACTAAGGATGTAAACCTAGATAATTCTTTACTGATAGAAAGTATATGTAGAGCGTGAGGATGAACCCAGTCCATCACTATGATAGCCTTATATACCTAGAAGAACAAATAACTTGGTGAGATCTGTGAAAATTTGAAAAAATTTCGAACTCTAGCTTTTATCCTCTCGGAACCTTGCTCTAATGACTTGGAGTTTTAATGAACATAAAACATCATCTAACACTGTTATAAACCTTAACTCAGTGTAAAAATTCAGGTTTTAGGTTTAGACTGAGTGGGAAAAGTTTGGTATACCCTTCTTAAAAAGGAGACAAAACCATTCACGGGGTTATCTACGGTTCGTGGTATGTTCTACGAACCAAAGATCCCATTTTTGGAATTCACCTAAAATTTAAGGATCAAATTTCATTCTATAGTTCGAATAATAACCCATAGAAATGTCTATAGACCGTAGAGGCAATCTATAGAATCTATACTAAAATTTTAGGCTCAAAAGTTCATTCTACTGATCCAAACTACGACCAGTAGAAGTTCCTACGGCCCGTAAAATGGTTCCATAGGAATTGGACCCCAAAATTTGACTTCTCTAAAGTTTTTTACAAATTGACAGCATGGGTCATTGAAATTTTTGCGGCCCTTAGAAATGATTCGTAGGAATTGACTAAGAAATTGTTATGTGACATTCGCTAATAAAATAGCCATAACCCTTTACTCTGAACTCGAAATGAGGCAAACTTGGTGGCGTCGGAAAGGGGACTCATAGAACATCAATTGAATAGGTCATATGTCACCTAATTCATTTTGTGCTGCTAGATATGGTTGTTTGAAGTTAAATTAAGTAAAAATCTTATGTCAAAACTTAATCGGTAAGTTAGCTTTCGATACAACTCTGTGCTAGGGGGTTCTGGTGACCTTAATTCATATCCAAACCCATTCCCACACTAAAGAATTGACCTTTACACCTATTATCAATTCAAAAATAACCTGATACAATTTTACATGTTGATTAAGAATGGTTCGGGCTTTAGCTTAGAAATTTTCTCGATGTTACACCAACTTTTGATGTTTCAATTTATAAATGATTAAAGGAAATTGAAGTTTTAGATTCACAAAGGCTTATCCTAATGGCTTAGGCCAAGAAACATTTTCAAAATCGCCTCCAAGGATTTTACAAATCTAAAAAATAGAAAATGGGGATTAAACCTTGAAATCGTAGGCCAAAATCCCTCTAAGATGTCTTAGGCAGAATCAGGTTTCGCTTAAGTGAACCCCACTTAAAGTGGGGGTCTCGCTTTTTTAAACCAGGCTCCATGTAAGTAATCATCGCTAAAGCATGCCTTGGCTAACTTAAGCTAACCCCGCTAAAGTTCTCCCTTTGCTTTAGAGATCATACCTTGGCTTAAGTGAAGGCCGCTTACGCAAAATGCCTATCACAAACACGCAGGGTATATAACTGATGGACCAGAAAATTAAGTTAACTCTCAAAGCATCAAAAGGACCATCAGGATTTTTTCAGAATATCGTACATACAAATCATATTTGAAAACTTACTATACTTGACGTTATGTACAAAATGGAATCATAGAAACAAGAATCTGAGTTCTCCTTAACTCGAGTTTCGTGTAAGTCACAAGAAACTAATCATATTTCGCGTAAGTCACAAGAAACTAATCATAACACCTAAAAAGGCTAAATCAAGATCGAGACCTCTGAAAATTCAATCAAGACCGCATCAAGGCCAAAGTGATTTCCCTAATTGAACAGAACTGTGACAATTGTGATCTGAGCATCCGAACGCCGAATGTTGACTAAAGTCAACAAAAAGGAAAAAATTTCACTATTTTTCAACTTAGGACCTCAAATCCTAAAAAAACTCTTAATAAAAAACCGAAAACTCTCGTAGACTTACTTCACTCTTGTACCTAGAAAGAATTCGACTTGATGGTAACACTGAATCATAGAACCCTCGGTTTATCTCATGACAACATTTAAGCTCAGTTATCATTCATAAAATCTATGTCTTATTTCACGAAAACTATTTGACAATGGCAATGACCTCTTCTATTTATATGTGCCAACTTAAGAAAAGAAAATCCCCGAAACATATAGTAACAATGAAAGTAGAGAATTTAAGATTCAGAATCAAACACTCACTCTCAAGAAGATGTCAACATGCACACACGTAGTATTATAAACTTGTCTATTATGTTTTGCTCGACTAATTCAGACATACTCATTTTAAGGTCAATTAGGACTTTTGGGTACGATATATGAAAATGTGAAGACAATAAGTCACCAGTCATGGAAAATGTCAACCAAACAGAAAACAACTATATCAATACCAACTTGACTCATTAGACTCTATAGGAATGACAACAACCAAATGAAAACATTAACACTAAAATCATGGATCATTTTAAAATTGACTTAACTTATTTCGATCATATCAGTCACAAGGTATCAACCGAACCATCCATAGTATCTTACTTTAACTTTGTCTGTAGCAAATCATGAATTGGACAAGTCACCCGGTTTGACAAAAAAGACAACTATTGGGAAAGAACTATAGTATAAATAAAACCCAAAAGATATACTATAACACATGAATATGCACAACCAAAAATATATATACAGACCAACAGTTGTTCAAACTTAACAGTGCATGGCCAAACGGGAAAAGTATCACAACATAAAGATGCCCATTCGGGTCAAATGAACATCATAAAAAAAATATTTCAACAAGATTAAAACCTTCACCGACATGTTTCAATAACCTTAGGATATTCGTAAATCTCAATTTTTATATTAAATTTGGTGTATTAATAACCGTCATGGTTCACTTTTTACCAATTAATATATTATCATCTCCCTTGCCTTATTTTTATTTCTTATCTGAATATATGTGCCTTCCAATTGATAAATAAACACAAAAAATTATTTCGCTAATGCAGGGGATACTTTTATTTTGTCCAATAGACTTCAAACATAGGAAGAATTTCTCTACTTCACGAAGGGAGAAAAAACTGAGAAAAATGGAACCAAAATATAAATGTGATGATCCAATTCTATGTTTTGTGAGTGCAAACATCAATTCTAAAAATTAAGTTAAAATAAAACCTTTAAAGTTTTTAACATATAAAAGCCACAAAATTAATGAATCTTATACTATCGCCACATATATATATATCAATTTTATATAAGACAATTAAATATATTGTTTAAATCAATTTTAATATTAGCCGTGTTACTAGTTTACACCAGAAAGTTTCAAAATAAAATTTTAGCCTCCATGTAAATTGGTTTGTTAGATTTTTAAGTGTAAGAGGTCATTTTAAAAAATTACACTAACAACAACATTTCAATAATAATAGTAGTAAATGAAAAAAATAAAAAAATGTGTACGTAATAAACATTAAAATAACTGACCATCGATTTAATAAGTGAATGAAACTACAAACTTTCAAACAAATTAAGGAATACGAGAAAAGGACACTT
Organism: Solanum gracilifrons; assembly: GCA_029582605.1. Lineage (NCBI taxonomy): Eukaryota > Viridiplantae > Streptophyta > Magnoliopsida > Solanales > Solanaceae > Solanum > Solanum gracilifrons. The sequence continues at coordinate 27,997 of JAJOOH010019644.1, read as the reverse complement.
CAAAGGAGGACGATGGGAAACTTCTTCCGAGAGTCCAATGACACAGTTTATATATGAAAAATAGTAAACAACATAAATACTCATTTTGACCATATGTACATAGAAAACAGTACTAATTAAAAATACACACATTGGTCCTTAAAATTTTTTGGTGTGGTTTGGATTTTGCAGATTAATATTTCTAAAAATTGGATCATCCAATAAAGTCATCACAACATCATCATTCCAGTTAAAAAACCCAGAAATTGTAGGATTATCTGGTAAGTCAACAAAGGAATTCTGATTGTTATCCATTAACGTTGATACACCAATTTAAGGGATATCCATTGTAGGTTCCATTTGATGTGTCATTGTAGGAGACACATGAGAATACATTGGAGGAGCCATCATTAATGAAGGCATCGGAGAATCAATCATTGGTGAAGGCATCAAAGAATCCATCATTGCTGAAGGAATCGGAGAATCCATTATTGTTGACGGCATTGGAGGGGTCAGTTCATGTGGTCTTCCAACAGCCATGTGTTGCGGCATTGGAGAAAACAATTGTGGAACCATTGGAGGAAACATTTGTGAAAACAATAGAGGATAAGGATCCCTTGGTTCTTCAGAGTTGTTCCTATTGGGTGCCATTGGTTCAACAATGGGTTGAGGGACATTCGATGTACAACCCTCTCCATCATCCTCTTTTATCATTAGATCATGTACTTTTTTGAGATTTTTCTTGATTACACAATCTAGGTTGTTGAGATTGGAAGGGTTCATATTGGCCGAAACATTTTTCTGTTAAACAGCTCATGCATCTCATTTGTCATTTCCTTGACCCTATCTTCCTTCCTTACCTTTTGAAGTTGTTCCTCCAACTTCTTGATTCTTTGCATGATAAACTCTTCTCTTGTCACCATATTTTTAGATCTCTCCAATGTCGGCAACTCCTTAAACTTTATAAAAGTGTTGCGTACAACATCATTATTAGGAAATGTATATGGTTCATTTCTGTAAGGGACATATATGACTATAGCCACTTCAACATCATAAAGTGTTTTCAGTTCATCAGATTTTTTCAAGAGCCCTTTTTGTCTTTTATTATATTAGAATTTTCTTTTACTAGCATTTTCAATCAAAGCATAGTTCACTTTGTTTCTAGCCATGGATAAAGGGAAGGAGAAATGTGTTTGTTTGGATATGAGGGATGAAATTGCATTGTTTTAGTAGTAGTAGTATTTGTGATTTTCTTGCCTAGGATTGACTACTTTTTATAGAGAAAATTTTAATTATATACATTTTTAAAAGTTTAAATTAGAGACTTTTTCTTGCTAGCCAGAACTATTTTGGAAAAACACTAAATGAGTGGATATTAGATAAAACTTAGATAGAATCTTCTAGAAATATATTTACTTATGATTCCGGTATTATGTTGACTAACTTATTAGGAAAAATATTAATGTGGTTTAAATTTAAGTAGTGTTCAAAGAAAATGGTCATAAAGTTATCGCAAACGTATTTGTTTATTCATTTCCTTCTTCGAGTTTTTTAAAAATAAAAAGTGAATTTTGATTCAAGGATGTAGTTAATTAAATATTGAAACAAGGGAACATTTTAAATATTGGTTAGGAATATTGAAGTATAAATTTTGATAGTATTTGAATATGCTTAAGAATATTCAATTTGATGGTTAATTTTATAAACACAAATATTTTTTAAATTTTAAATGGTGATGTATGTTTGATTGAAGAACTTACTTCGCTTGTCGAAGCACACTATTATTTTCTTTCATTTCGGATAAACCATATTTAGTGAAAAAATTATGTTGCTTTCAAATATATTTGAAACGAAATCTTGCTTAAATATGGTTTTGTTAATGTCTCATACTCAACAACCTATCACTCGATTCACATTATATATATTTTTATATTAGTTTTGAGACAAGTCAATATGAAATAATTGCACAAAACACTTACCAAACTGATGTGCTTACAATAGTGTTAAAATAAAAAGATGGAGTATATTTTATTCATTTTAAGAAAAATACTCAATATGAAGAGAAATTATTTGAAGACGTCTTACTATTTTTTTTATCAAATGAATATGTACATTTATTACTCTGATGAAATAATCTCCTTTTATGGTCAATAAGATAAATATTAATCATATTGAGATCCATATATATATTTCTTTGATTCTTTCTAACTAATGTCTATCTCTTTATAAGAGAGCGGAAGAAAGAACTTCAATTTTACTGAGTTTATATCATGTTTAGTTAAATTCTTATAAATGTAATGATCCATCCTTTCATTTAAAAAAATACTAGCGATAAAATTCATCAGTCTAAAATTGGGTCTATCTAGTCGAGTAAATCTGGGATCGACCCGCGTTGGAGGAAAAAATTATTTCTCTTACATAGGATTATCCAGAAAAGGACTGTCTTGGACCACTATAGCAGTCCCTTGGATACTATAGCTGGAATCACTCTAGTGGTTCCTTGGCCATCATAGCAGCACCCCACAATGGCACCAATAATGTTTACTCCTCTTTTTAGTCCATGTTTGAAAAGAATTGCCTCTTCCTAAACATGTCCTATGGTTATATTTAAGAGAAAAACCTTGATAACAGAGAGATAAGGCTCTCAATAAGCACATTACCAAACCTTATATCTCCAAGAAGGGTTAAGAGACAAGATTATATTCAATAACCAAAGATTCAATCACAAGGTAGCAACATATTCCTCTCTTGACAGTAGCATCTTAAGAACTCACAAACTAGATAAAACCGAATTAAGAACCACCTTAATAAGATCCTCAAAATAGGTATTGATAGTTTCTAGAATTACATAACAAAGTTAAGAATAAATTGGTCGCACGACCTAAAAATGGAAGATATTGCACTCGTCTATCCCACCACAACAAGTCTTCTTCAAAACCAAAAACTGCTATGAGAGGTTGAAAGGAAGACAAGATAAATAAAGGAGAAAAAAATTTAGTCTTTCTAATATAACCCGCAACCTTGTTGTCACGTGTTCAATCCATTAATTTATTAAGAGAAAATTGAAAGATAATTACAAGTTTCAAAAGTCTTTATTTCTCAAATAGAACAAAGCATAAACATAAAGGAAGAAGAGGGCCCGCCAGGATGACAAGCAGCTACCTCTCAAAATCCTTGTTGAGCCAAAGAGAATGGTGATGAAGAAAAGTAATCACACAGAACTAGGCTTGGAACTTACATAAGTGTAGAAGCAAGGAGTAAGTACCGAACAACACGATGCTCAACAAGAAACCTACTAAATAAATCAAAATTATTCTAGAATACGAGTACTCCTTTTATCCAAACCGAATCTCCTACAACTACAACCAGCATAAATCAGTCCAACCTAACAATTTTACAATACACAATTCCAAAGGCTTAACAATCACAGTTCAACAACCAATAAGTTTCAAGTATACCAATCAAAAGTACCAAGTAGGTCATTTTGAAGTTTCAAGTAGATCTATGACAAGTGTTTAGTAGATTAAACTCTTGCCGAAACCATTTCTCTTCGGCACAATATCACTAGTTGGAACCATTTTTCCTTCGCCTTTATATTATTTCACTAGCTGAACCATTTCACTTCATTTGTATGATATCACTTGGCAGAACCATCTACCTTCAATATAATATCAGTAGCAAGAACCAGTTCCCTAGGGATTTATATCATATCACTAGCCGAAACCATTTCCCTTCGGCTATATATCATATCTCATGCCGGAACCATTTACGTCGGCATGATCATCACATGTCCCTTCACGGTATAAAGAAATCAATGCAAATAAGAAATTTTACACCATAAGGAAGAGACAATAACTCAAACAATCCAAGTCCACAATAATGCTATCAAAGCATTTCATTAATCAACAAATTTAGGGTCAACAACAAGGCAATTCACAATAATTATGATCAACATGTTGCCTCTTTCTTTAATCCCATTTTTATTCATTAAGATAAATCAAGTGAAATAATTGAACACATCACGTCATTCCCATTATTCCGCAGCACACAGTGAAGGGAAATAAACGATTCTACTAGTTTTACAAGGTTTAGAAATCACTTGCGTCAATTCAACCAAAAGTTAATCCATGACTTGTTCCTTCTCTTTCCGAATAATGTGCAAAGACACAATATTATTGAATCAAGTAATCAAAATAAGAATCCAAAACTAATAATAACACCCAAATCATTCACTTTAGGAAAGAGGTCAAATCAACTGACGAACCCAATTCCAAAACTTAGGTTTGTATCCAAAATTATTTACTTGAATATACATCCCAAGAAATTTGGAGCTCATTTGTGAGAACCATTTCGAAAAAGGAGTGCAAATCAGTGCACAATCACCATTTTAGCTTACAACACAAGTTCTTGAAAAACCTTGTCATTTGCCAATGAAAATCCCAATTGTCACCAAAGCCTACACCTTGAACGTGGCCAGCACTCGAGAACCATTGATGATCCACAGGAGAACCCTTGACCTAGTTGGCTATTTAGCTAAAGACTAATCCAAGCAGAATTAAGCTTTTAAACACTATTAAACTATTTAATCTCAAAGTACTTAACTGTCTCAAAATATTTTGAAAACACTAATAGCTAAAAAAAAATAGTTTAACAAAGGAATACTGGAAACATACTCAAAACTAACTATCGATAAAGACTCTATTGTTCAAGATGGATGTCAAGATAAAACCCACAACACGTCAAACAACTAATTAAAAGATAAAAGTTGAGTCATCTAGAATGCAAAGAGGCTCACCAAATGCTAACTAGGAGTGCAAACTGATCTCAACAAAATGTATGTTGATGATTTGAACACCTGTATTTGCATCATAATTAAATGCAGATCAAATGACACCAACACTTTGAATGTACTAGTATGTAATATAGCCGAAGAGAAATGATTGAATGAAAGGACTGAATTAGATATAAATATATACTAATTTGAATGTAAAGAAATAAATGAGTGAAATCATTTGAACTTTATAAATACATACTCATCATTGAACTCAACACATTAAGTGATATGATAAAATACACTTTTAACTCTATTTTGGAGATTCTCTAACCAACAACCATCACTATGAGCAACATGAGGATACAACGGCTTTCCCAAGCTGCAAAAATTGTCTTGTATCTTGTCAGGATATAGAACATCCCAACTAAGTGGATTCACTAGAGTAGACGAAAGCATTATTAAGGAGTCATCTAAAAAGGATGATGCATTACCCATGTCGGATACATCATTTTTGAGGAATGTGAGTTGTCTGAAATCATCCCCATATCAGTGTTCAATAGTACTCCCAATAAATATATATTCACGCTCAAATGTATAACATATACTCTTTCTCAATTTGAGGTAACTTTTCAAAATATCCTCTTAAAATAGTGTACGGCTATGGAATATCTCTAAACTCATTAAGTCGTTAATAGATAAAAATTTCTCTTTTCCCAATTTAAAGATTGATAAATTTGGGAATACTTATGTCCCTTATACTTTTACTCAAATCACTCTTTAAAGTTTACTTAAAACTTGTCTTTACTTTCTTAAAAATCAATTTAAGACAAAAAGAAGTTGTGTTAAAGGATTATCAATGCTAACTCGGTAATAAATAATAAATAATAGTGTTTATGCTAAAACATAGAAATGAACAATCAACTCAAGAATCTCAATGCAAGATATAGCCACTCAAAAATCAGGAATATAATTCAGAACTCAACAACAAAAATTATCTCAAGAATTATAAAAACTGAGGATGTAAACCTAGATAATTCTTTATTGATAGAAAGTAGATGTAGGGCGTGAGGACGAACCCAGTCCATCACTATGATAGCCTTATATACCTAGAAGAAAAAATTACTTGGCGAGATCGGTGAAAATTTGAAAAACGCTCGAACTCTAGCTTTTATCCTCTCGGAACCTTGCTGTAATGACTTGGAGTTTTAATGAACATAAAATATCATCTAACACTGTTATAAATCTTTACTTAGAGTAAAAATTCAGGTTTTAGGTTTAGAATGGGTGGGAAAAGTTTGATATACCCTTCTTAAAAAGGTGACTAAACCCATTCACGGGGCCATATATGGTTCGTGGTATGTTCTACAAACCATAGATCCCATTTTGGAATTCACCTAAATTTTAAGGATCAAATTTCATTCTATATTTCCAATCTATAACCCATAGAAGTTTCTACAGACCGTAGAGGCAATCTGTAGAATTTATACTGAAATTTTAGGCTCAAAAGTTCATTCTACTGATCGAAACTACGACCGGTAGAAGTTCCTACGGCCTGTAGAATAGTTCCGAATGAATTGGACCCCAAAATTTGACTTCTCTAAAGTTTTTTACAAATTGACAGTACGGGTCATCGAAATTTTTATGGCCCGTAGAAGCGATTCGTAGGAATTGACTCCTAAACTGTGATGTGATATTCTCCAATAAAATAGCCATAACTCTTTACTCTGAACTCGAAATGAGGCAAAATTGGTGACGTTAGAAAGGGGACTCATAGAACTTCAATTGAATAGGTCATAGGTCACCTAATTCATTTTTTTCTAAGAGATATGGTTGTTTGAAGTTTAATTAAGTAAAATCTTATGTCAAAACTTAATCGTAAGTAAGCATTCGAATCAACACTGTGCTAGGGGGTTCTTCTGACCTTAATTCATATCCAAAACCATTCCCACACTAGATAACTGACCTTTACACCTATTATCAATACAAAAATAACCTGATACAACCTTACATGTTAATTAAGAACGTCGGGCTTTAGCATAGAAATTTTCTGGGTGATACACCAACTTTTGATGTTTAAATTTATAAATGATTAAAGGAAATTGAAGTTATAGGGTCACAAAGGCTTATCCAAATAATTTTGCCAAAGAAATATTTTCAAAATCGCCTCCAAGGATTTTACAGATCTCAAAAATAGAAAATGGGGGTTAAACCCCGAAATTGTAGGCCAAAATCCCTGATAGATGTCTTAAGCGAAACTAGGTTTCGCTTAAGGTAACCCCACTTAAAGTTGGGGTATAGATTTTGTAAACCAAGCTCCACTTAAGTAATCATCGCTAAAGCAAGCCTTGTCTCACTTAAGCTTACCCCGGTAAAGTCCCCCATTCGCTCTAGAAATCATGACTTGGCTTAAGCGAATGTCGATTAAGCAAAAGACCTATCACAAACGCGAAGGGTATATAAATCATGGACCAGAAAAATCAGCCAAATCTTAACACATGAAAAGGACCATCAGGATTTGTTCGGAATCTCGTACATATTATACTTGAAGTTCTGTACAAAATGGAATCATCGAAACATGAATTTGAGTTCTCATTGACCCGAGTTTCATGTAAGTCACAAAAAACTAATCATAACGCTTAAAAAGCTAAATCAAGCTTGGGACCTCTGAAAATTCAATCAAGACCTCACAAAGGCCAAAATCATTGCCCGAATGAAACAGAATTCTATTCCAAGCATCTGAACCCTGAATGTTGACCAAAGTCATCCAAAAGGCGAAAATTCCAAAATTTTCCAACTTAGGACCTCAAATCCTCAAAAATGACTCTGAATCAAATATCGAAGACTCTCATGGATCTATTTCCACATGACAAAACTGATGGAATTGACAGAATTCCATTATAACACACGAAGCTCCCAAAGACACCGAAAACCACTTTTTAACAACATTAGCCTTTCAAATCTCAAAAATTCCCAACTTCTAACTGGGAATTAGAAATGAATTTCAAAATTCATTCAAAATTGATTCGAGCCCAATATCAGGAGGGGTAAAATAATAACTTTACAAAATTTCAAAAAATATCTGACTGGGTCAGTCCAATTAGGTCTTACACACGCACTGCATCACTGCATTTGCTGTTTCAGTCACAATTGATTTCCCATATCAAGTAGTATGGTGAAATTGTCGCTTATGACTTAATTTGATATGTAGGTGAGATGGATCCCCATATTAGGAGTTGTGGCCGCATCTGCTTACCCCACACCAACCTTTTTCTGCAACCATTCTTCCAATAGTTGCAATTAGGTAAGTTACTAATGTGGAGCCGCATCTGGACATGCGAAGACATCAATATCACTTTATGACAACAAACAATTTGATCACTTTCAGCTTTGAACCTTTTTACTTTGTTTCTACTTGATCGCCTGTAAATTATGAAAACCTACTTTTCAAGGCTTAAACATCGTAAATGCCTTCTTTTTCTCTCTGAAACACAATAGTATAAGCTTAGAATCTTACAAGTAGGTAAAATACAAACTTATCAAAACACAAAAAAATTAATACTTCTTATCCAAAAGGAATACAAAACTTCAACATCATACAGACTCATACTTCACTCTTTTACCTAGCAAGATTTCAACTTGATGCTAACGCTGAATCATAGAAGCCACAGTTTATCACATGACAACATTTAAGCTCAGTTATCATTCATACAATCTATGTCTCATTTCATGAAAATTGTTTGAGAATGGCAATCACCTCATCTATTTATATGTACCAACATAGGAAAAGAGGATCCTCGAAACATATAGTCTAAATGAAACTAGAGAATTTAAGATTCAGAATCAAACCCTCACTCTCAGGAAGATGTCAACATGCACACACATAGTATCATAAGCCTATCTGTTATGTATTTCTCTGCTAATTCATACATACTCATTTTAAGGTCAATTAGGACTTCTAGGGTACAAGAAATGAATAGGTAAAGACAAACACTCACCACACATGGAAAATGTCAAACAAATAGAAAACAACTATTAATACCAACTTAACACATTAGAATCTATAGGAATGACAACAACTAAATGAAAACATTAACACTAAATATCATGGTTCATTTTAAAATTGACTTAATTTATTTGGATCATATCAGTCACCTATTATCAACCAAAGTATCCATAGTATCTTACGTTGACTTTTTTCTCTAGCAAATTATGAATTGGATAAGTCACCCAGTTTGACAATAAAGACAACTATTGGGACAGAACTATAGTATAAATAAAACCCAAAAGATATATTATAATGCATAAATATGCACAACCAAAAATAGATATACAGACCAAAAGTTGTTCAAATTTATCATTACCTCGCCAAACAGGAAAAATTATCACAACATAAACATGCCCATTCTGGTCAAATGAACATCATAAAAAAATATCTCAACAAGCATAAAACATTCACGGACATGTTTCGGTAAACTTATGATATTTGTAAATCTCGATTTTTAAATTAAATTTGGTATATTATTAACCGTCATGGTTCACTTTTTACCTATTAATAAACGATCATCTTCATTGCCTTTTTTTTTATTTCTTATCTGAATATTTGTGTCTTCCAATTGATAAATAAACACAAAAAATTATATTTCTAATTTAGGGGATACATTTATTTTTTCCAATAGACTTCGAACATAGGAAGAATTTCTCTACTTCATGAAGGGAGAAATAAAATGAGAAAATGGAACCAAAATATAAATGTGATGATCCAATTCTATGTTTTGGGGGTGCAAACATCAATTCTAAAAATTAAGTAACAAAAAACCATTGAAGTTTTTAACTTACAAAAGCCACAAAATTAATGAATCTTGTACTATCATCATATTTAAAATAATATATCTGAGTATTAAATAAGACAATTAATTTTGTTTAATTCATTTTTAATATTAGATGTGTTACTAGTTTATACCAGAAAGTGTCAAAATAAAATATCGGTGAAGCCCATCTCAGATGATAGACAAAGGAAGTCCATGCAACCTAACTATATCATTAATGTAAAGCTTGGCGTGGTCCTTTGCCGAATATGTATCCTAACCACAAAAAAGCGCGCAAACTTAGTAATTCTATCAATAATCACCCAAATGGAGTCATGTTGTCTGCGAGTACGAGGTAAACCTGTAATGAATTCCATGTTGATCACTTCCCATTTCCAAGAAGGAATGTTGATCTCTTTAGTCGTACCTCCTAGTTTCTGATGTTCTACTTTCACTTGCTGGCAATTAGGGAACTTAGCCACAAAATCCGATATATCTCTTTTCATAACATTCCACCAAAAGACTTCGCGCAGATCATGGTATATCTTAGTGGCACCTGTATGAATAGAATACCTGGATCTATGGGCTTTTGAAAGAATCTACTATCTCAACTCACCCACCTTAGGAACAAATAATCGACCATCATAACGAAGCATACCATCCCTTTAGTTGAAGCAATATCGGATCACTGTCTTGCTTTTCCTTCACCTCCACTACCAATGAAGATTCTGACGCATTCTAAACTATTACACCACCATCTGATATTCTCATAAGATGAACTCCTAAGCGAGCAAGTCCGTGAACATCCTTTGTTAGCTCGTTTCTTTCTTCTTCAACATATGCTACACTACCCATAGATAGTCTAGTAAGAGCATCTGCTAATACATTTGCCTTACCAGGATGTTAATGCACACTTATATCATAATCCTTAAGGAATTCAAGCTGTCTCCTCTAGAGAAGATTTAGTTCTTTCTGGGTGGATACATACTGAAGGCTCTTATGGTCTCTGAACACGTCTACGTGAACACCATACAGGTTACGTCTCCAAATTTTAAGTGCAAACACCACTTCTGCAAACGCTAGGTCATGAGTTGGATAGTTCTTCTCATGCACCTTAATTTGTCTAGAAGCATAAGTTATAACCTTACCTCGCTGCATCAACACACAACCTAGGCCGACTCTGGATGCATCACAGTAGATAACATAACCGTCTGAACCCTCTGGTAGAGTCAAAACAGGAGTTGTTGTCAACCTAGTGTTCAGTTCTGAGAAGCTTTTCTCACAATCATCTGACCACTGAAACTTAATATTTTTTTTAGTCAACTTAGTCAATGGAGAAGCTATGGATGAAAATCCTGCCACGAACCTTCTGTAATAACCAACCAAACCTAAGAAACTTCTGATATTTGTAGGAGAGGTAGGTTTGGGCCATTGTTTCACTACTTCTATTTTGTGAGAATCCACTTGGATCCCTTCGCTAGACATAATATGCCCAAGCAAAGCAACTGATTACAACCAAAACTCATATTTGCTAAACTTAGCAAATAATTGGCAATCCTTGAGAGTTTGCAAGACAACTCTCAAATGAGTCGCATGTTCTTCCTCATTCCTAGAGTAAATGAGGATATCATCAATAAATACGATAACGAATAAATCCAAATACTGCTTGAACACCTTATTCTTCAAATCCATGAAAGCTGCAGGAGCATTAGTTAGTCCAAATGACATAACTACAAATTCATAATGACCATACTGAGTTCTGAAGGTTGTTTTCAGGATGTCACTAGCTCTAACTCTGAGCTGATGGTAATCGAATTTGAGGTTTATATTCGAGAAATGACTAGCACCTTGAAGTTGGTCGAACAAGTCATCAATCCGGGGGATAGGGTACTTATTCTTGATTGTGACTTTGTTCAACTGTCTATAATCAATGCACATCGTGAGAGAACTATCTTTATTTTTTACAGAGAACACTAAGCACCCCATAGAGAAATACTAGGTCTGATGAAGCCCTTATCTAGAAGATCTTCCAAATGCTTCTTCAATTTCTTAAGCTCAACTGGAGCCATTTTGTAAGTAGAAATAGATATAGGTTGGGAATCTAGAAAGAGATCAATTCCAAAGTCGATTTCCTTTTCGGAGGAACTCTGGGAAAATCTTCTAGAAACACTTTTGGGCAATAAAAGTACAAAATAAATTGGGTTTCCAAGCAATCCTTGGAGGTGAATAAAAAGATGACTTAGAAGCAATAGAAAAAGAATTGATAAAGGAAAAGAGGGGAATGCCTTGGGAATACCACATCTCATGAGGAAAAACTCACTGAGCCTAAATGACAATACATTTGCACTCAACCCCATTACAAGCCTTAGAAAGACCTTTTTGATCTTGAGTGATCCGAACCGAAGATCGATTGGAAATTAAGGTCAAGCCTATGGGTGAAAACATGCATTGTGTTCCTCGTTTTAAGTGTGAGTATTCCATCTGATTCCTAATCTTGAATTCATTCACCTCTGTGTGTGAATATGGAATCATTCTTTATGTGAGGGCATTTAGATACTTTTTGTTGAGCTTTAACTTGCACAAGTAGCAAGTATTGAGAGCATGAGAATCTTTGGTAATGGTGTGTCACAACTTGAATCTTTGAGTACACAATTGATCTTTGCATGAGTAATTTGAGTCTTGTTGTGTATGTTCAGGATTTAGTCTTGTGTACCACTATTTTAGACATCCTATTTGAACTGCTAAACTTGAGTTTTACTTGAGGACAAGGAAAAGTTTAAGTTGAGGGTGTTGATGAGTCAACAAATTGGACTCATTTAGGGCTTTATTTTAATAGAAATAGTGTCCTCAAATGCTTATTTAGTCTAAATATATGATGAAAACATTTAAGTTTCTGGTATTTGAAGTTTTAGTGGAAGCATGGACACATAGGCGCAAAAAAAAGGAACAAAAAGGTTGAAAAGAACGAAGAAGCTGATGCCTGAGCATCGCTAAGCATGTTTGGTGAATCGCCGAAGGGCCGAACTCCGCCCTATGTTCTAGTTTGCGAAGCCCTAAAGGAGAAGGATCAAAAAGATGATGAAAGGAGTAGTTGGTGCTTCGCTAATCAGTTCCGCAAAGCAGAAGTATACCGTCCAATGATCCAGAACGCACAGATGCTGAAGGCAAAGCACAAACGGCTATAAACAAGAAGAAGGGCGAATCGCCGAGTCATTCGATATTCGCGACTAACCTCGCCGAGCGATCCGCCAGAACTATTTTCTGAAGTCTATAATACTAAACTCTTTACTAGTTTTTATAAGAGAGAGCAGAGTATGAACATTATTGTAATATTTACTTTAGCTTTGGTATTTTTTCTCAAGTTTGGATATGGTTTTTGGAGGACTTGAAGAAGAAGGAATTCATTTTCCCCGAATTGGAAGTGGGTCTTCTGTATTCTTCTTTCTTTTTCTTAAATCAAGGTTTAATTTGCAATATCCACTTGATTTCAATATCAGTTTAGTTATAATTTCTTATTTATTTATATGTGGCTAAAACCCCCTATTCTTGGGGTGTGATTTAGCAAATATGTGTTGATATTATTGTTATGTTTTGCTTGCTGATAGGTTATATGTATTTTAATGGTGATTTCACCTAGCGGTTGTGGTCTAATTTAATGAGTTTGTAGTTGCAAATACAAAATCGCCCATGTGTTTTCAGCTTGCAAGAGAGAGAGAGGTCGCGAAATCAAGACCGGTAGACTGATGGCCTAAGGAGTGGGTCGACATGAGGTTCAGCCCGAGAGGGTAAGCCCTACTCCCATATCCTAACACTCAACTCAAGAGAGTGAGTGGGGTAAGGCGTAGGCTGGCCTTTATGCGGCAAATGGGTGTCCGAGAGGAACCCATTTGAATTAGGGTAAGTTGCCTGAGAGGGAACTTATTTCCATCTAAAGCTTAGCCTAGTCACTATTATCTTGCAAATTTCCTATCGAAAGCATGAACCCAATGATTTATACCAACATCTATTGCGGTCACATCCCAAGAATCTCTCCCCACACTTGATTTCCTTTATATTTTACGGTTGTTTATAATCTTAGTGACAAAACCCCCATCGATATTTGACACTTTTCGTGTCACCCATCGAATTAACTTTGTTTTATTCGCAAATTTCTCAAACTACAGCTAATCAGAATAAGATCCTAGTTTAACTATTATTTTCGCTACCACTCCTTTGGGACTCGACCCCAACCCTTGGTTGGATTATTATACTATTGCACGATCGTAGACACTTACATCAGAAGTTGTGTCATTGATTACGCAAACATCAAAATGGCGCCGCTGCCGGGGAGTGATGTTACATGAAAGTTTTTAGTTTAAGTCAAATTCTGCTTTGAATAATCGTAGTTTACTAACCTTATTTTTAGTTTTGTTTTTATTTAGATTTGTTGGTGTAGGTAGGTTCCCTGAGCATGACTGAGGGAATCGGTGGCAACTCGGCTGAGATGGAGCAAGAAGTCGAGAGGGACTTCACATTACCCACACTGGTAACTCAGCTGCACGAGTTGGCCAACAAAATAATAGAGGTGGAAAACCAGCGCAAGCGTATCGGGAGGTACATACCTCTTCACAAGAGGAAGCAGTCTAGAGACAGGGAGAACAACCGTGTCGAGGACACACTCCAAATAATTCTCCAAAAGATCACCGAACAAGATCAAATGTTGGAATAGATGAAGGAGAGTATTGAAGTGTTGAATCAAATGGTTGGCTCTCATTCTAGATCGATCCAGCTGATCAGGACACTCATGAATTATGCGGTGCCTTATCTTCACTCAAATGAAGTATTGGGGTTACCTAGTAACACTAGGGACAACCCAACCAATGGGGAGTGAGTAAGGACTCGCGTCAAGCCACGACTTTAAATAAGGCACTTCTTGGGAGGCAACCCAAGGTTTTGATTGCTTAAATTTGCTTTTATAAATAATAGTGTGTTAGTGGTGCAGGTTAGAATAAGTAAAGTGGTGAAAAATACAAATTGGCGAGAGAATGGTTAGTCGGTGGACCACCGAATAGGTCAGCGTGCCAGACATGACCCGTCGTTTGGCTCAACTGAAGTTCAAATTAGAGCCTGTAGAACTCTGCGACCTTGAGAAGTAGTTCGGCGCATCGCCGACCAGGTAGGCAATCTCGACTTAGACCGCCGTTATTATCCCAATAAATTGACAATTCTGTAATAATTAGTGAGACAATGTACCACTCGGTGATTCGCCGAGTGGATTGGCGGTTGCAACTAACATCGCCGAACTGGACGGTTTATAATGGCCAAAAGATTCAAAACTTCAACTTCTCCACTTTCCCTCGCTGACAAATCTCCTAAACTCGCACTAACGTAGTATCTTCTTCGATTTAGCGTTACTCTAGCATATTATTTTGGGACTTGTGCTCGAAATTAGAACACTTTGCCGCCTAGCTTTTCAAATTGAATTTAATCGACATGGAAGGTTAGTTTCCTTTTCCCATATTTACATTCAAAAGTTTTGTACTTATTTGCAATAATTGTCTCTTAATGATGTGTGATGGGCCTCTCTGATAGGATTAGAATAATTATATGCCTATTTTAATTCGAAAATATTGCATGTGATGTTTGATTGTCAAATACCCGTAATCTTTGTGCTTTTTAATGAGTTGGGTCATGATTGCATGTTGTTTTGATTGTTTGGGTGAAGTATGAGTAGCCCTCAACTGTGCTAAATGTCGAAAACTTGCTCAATGATAGAGAGGGTGACACCCCTCTTAAGAGCAAATATCGTCAAATGATCAAATGCGGCAAGTCCAGGAAAAATTTGAGTATCCCGGGGTGATGAGTAGTATGGGTCTTGTTTGAATTTTGTTAATGCATGCTTTGAGTTTGCTTTTGGGGTTTGCGGGATTGAATTCGAGAAGATAGATTGAAAATGGGCACATTGGGCCATTCGGCGAGCTGGGTCACGCCGAATCGTTCGGCGGTTCGCCTAATGTTTGTCTCCATCTCGCCCTTAACATCATGTCAAATTGGATGTTTGAGACTGTAACTTTCGGCGAGAAGCCATGGGTCGCGGAACGCACTCGGTTACTCGCCAAAAGTACCCTTGATCGCCATTTGTATGCCGCCCCTTAGACCCTTATGCACTGTAACTTTCGACGGACAAACCATTGCTTGCCGAAAGTAGTCGGCGATTCACCAAATATACTCTACTACCGCCGACTTGCCTTTATTGTTTAGCCAACCTCATTGGCGAGCCTGACTTAGCTCACCAAAGCGGTTTGGCGACTCGCCTACTGAATCGACGAGCTTATCTGCAACAAGATTTGTTGTGCTAGAGTATGATTTTGTCTTCTTAATTTCTCTCGATCTTTTGCAGATATGGTACGCATCAATCTAACCGAACCACCCCAGAAAAAGGCAAAGGGAATTACAATAAATGAAGGAGGATCAAACCCTCCAAAGAAGAAAAGGGATGACCTCCAACCGGGAGACAAAGGCAAGAGGAAGAAACATATAGCTAAAAAAGGCGTAGCTATTGAGCCAGATTTTGATGAACCAGAGGATGAACAGCCTCTGATTAACTAAAGGGATGTGCTCCGGGTAAGACCTCAGCCCACAACCACCAGTACTCCCTTAGCTGCCACTCCTCCGACTACTGAATGAGTGACAGCTCCAGCACCACCTCTAGTGGCCCCTTCAGTCCCCATAGCTCCACTTCCACCCAAATTGCTGAACATATTAAAAGGAGATGGTTTACGAACCATTCTAGAAAAAAAGTTACTATCTGTGGAGAGATTGGAAGGTAGGAACGCCGAGGTGCTGGACACACTCAGGTATCATGAATTGGAGCAATTCACTAGGCCATGGGGCCCCTACATTCCTTCCTGGGTCCGGGAATTCTACTTAGCCTATGGAGAGTTGGTCCCAAAGAATAAGAAGAAGGCTAGTGAGTTCCGACTAGTGAAGTCAGTTATGGTTAGAGACAAGGTGGTGGAGTGTAACATCAATCATATTAATATTGTATTGGGTCGATCGCTGCACTCGGTACTGCTCTACCAGGGTTTGCCTATTGTTCCATCCCTAGATGATTTGAAGGGTTGGTTAGCTCCAATGATATCTAACACCACCCCGAGGTGAATGGAGGCAGAAGCTCCGATTAAGAATAGGGACATAAACATACCTCACGGTACTGGTTTGGTTCATCAGCAGCACTATCATGCCATCCCATAATGAGTCCATTCTGCATCATCCTAAGGCGGCTTGCCTTGGTTCTATCATGGCTAGGAGACGGATCGACTTGGGACTGTTGGTTTCACAGGAGATGGCTATGAGAGCCAAACAGACGCAGATATCTCTGCCTTTCCTTTTCCTCTTCTGATCACCGAGTTATGCAGGCATGCCGGAGTACCCCAGGACCCTTCTAGCGATATAGAGGTCACCCCGTCTTCCCCCACCGATATTCGGCATATAGAGGCCAAGTTCACACGAGATGTGGTTGACAGGAGAAGAGCAACTCCAGCAGATACTTCTCCAGAGGTCAATGTTGACTCATTACCAACAGAAGCACCTTCATCTACTTCGGCTTCGGAGCCTTCAGGTATACCCGCTCCTTTTTCTCCTTCACAGACTCCAGGTACATCTTCTTCCTCCAAGCCCACCAGGATCAGTCATGCCATGATCCTTAAGATGGGGCAGCAGTCCTACTCAGCGGATGTGAGGGAGACACGATTGGAGAGATTCATCCCAGGGATGATTGACAATGCCATCTTGACTGCACTGACTCCCCTTAGGACAACTGTTGATGATCTGACTGCCAGAGTCACTGCTTGTAAGAGCAGAAAGGGGGAGACATCCGAGATTACAGCTCTAAAATCCAAAATAGCAAAGTTGAAGGAAGACATAGCCTATTTGAAGGCTACCAACTTCACTACACTAATGCAGGGAGAAGATAACAAGGATGCTCCTGAAACCTCGGGGATTCCTTCGGCTACCACCGGAGATATGCAGAGGGATAATGAAGGTCATGTAGAGTCGAATGCAGAGACTGATGAGGAATTGATACCAGTGAATGCTGAAGAGACACAAGAGAGCAGATATGAGGGGATATTCAAAGACTTTCCATATCTTATAGGGACGATTGTGCAGTCGATGATCCAAAAATCGTCTACTGAGACGTCCACAGTAGCTCCTAGTGGATTTAGCATTGCTATTTTATCTGAGGCTACTCCGGGCACTGATGCCCACATATAGACTGCTACAACAGCCACTGAGACTCCAACAGAGAGAGAGACTGCATAGATAGGACCTTTCTTTACCTCTCTCTCTGTCTTATTATACGTATACTTTTGGACACTTTTATTTGCATTTCAGGACAAATACTTTTTTATTTGTGGTAGGGTGATGCCAACACCTTTTATGTATATATTTGTGTTGTATGTTTATAAATTGTGTTCACACTACTCTCTGTGGATGTTTGAGCTTATGGCTCCTTTTGTTTTAAATTACAAAAATGATTATGAATTTGACCCTTTTGAAAAAAATTCATTTTTCAAAATTTTTTGCCACCTCTTGTGTTGAAAGTGGTTGTTCTTGTACAAATTCAAGTCTCGGTTTTGATCAATACCGATGACTTGAATAGTGCTCTCAATTGAACAAACATGAACATGCGGTGAACACCCTTAGAGCCTTATCTTTCTTTGGAAGAACCTTGATGAACCCTAAACCTTACTTCACCCACTACCAAGGAAAAGTTTAAGTTGAGGGTGTTGATGAGTCAACAAATTGGACTCATTTAGGGCTTTATTTTAATAGAAATAGTGTCCTCAAATTCTTATTTAGTCTAAATATCTGATGAAAACACTTAAGTTTCTGGTATTTGAAGCTTTACTGGAAGCATGGACACATAGGTGCAAAAAGGAACAAAAAGGTTGAAAAGAACAAAGAAGCTAAAGCCTGAGCATCGCCAAGCATGCTTGGTGAATCGCCGAAGGGATGCACTCCGCCCTATGTTCCAATTTGCGAAGCCCTGAAAGAGAAGGATCAAAAAGGGGATGAAAGGAGTAGTTGGCGCTTCGCTAATCAGTTCCGCGAAGCAGAAGCATACCGTCCAATGATCCAGAACGCACAGATGCTGAATGCCGAGCACAAACGGATGTGAACAAGAATAAGGTCGAATCACCGAGTCATTCGGTATTCGCGACTAACCTCGCCGAGCGATCCGCCAGCACTATTTTCTGAAGTCTATAAATATTAAACTCTTTACTAGTTTTTAGAGGAGAGAGAAGAGTCTGAACATTATTGAAATTTTTACTTTAGCTTTGATATTTTCTCTCAAGTTTGGAGATGGTTTTTGGAGGACTTGAAGAAGAAAAGAGTTCATCTTCCCCAAATTGGAAGTGGGCCTTCTCTATTCTTCTTTCTTTGCTTATATCAAGGTTTAATTTCCTATACCCAATTGATTTCAACATAATTTTAGGTATAATTTTTTATTTCTTGATGTGTGGTTAGAAAAACCCCCATTCTTGGGGGGTGATTTAGCAAATATGTGTTGATATTATTGTTGGGTTTTGCTTGCTGATAGGTTAGATGTATTTTAATGGTGATTTCACCTAGTGGTTGTGGTTTAATTGAATGGGTTTGTAGTTGCAAATACAAAACCGCCCATGTATTTTTGGCATGCTCGAGAGAGAGGTAGCGAAACCAAGACCGCCAGACTGATGGCCTAAAGAGTGGGTCGACATGAGGTTCAGCCTGAGAGGGTGAGCCCTAGTTTCGTATCCTAACACTCAGCTCGAGAGAGTAAGTGGGGTAAGGCGTAGGCTGGCCTTCATGTGGCAAATGGGTGTCCGAGAGGAACCCATTTGAAATGGGGTAAGTTGCCCGAGATGGAACTTCTTTCCATCTAAAGCTTAGCATAGTCACTATTATCTTGAAAATTTCCTATCGAAAGCATGTATCCAACGATTTATACCAACAAATATTGAGGTCAAATCCTAAGAATCTCTCCCCACCCTTGATTTCCTTTATATTTTATTGTTGTTTTTATTTAATCTTGTGACAAAACCCCCATCTATATTTGACACTTTTTGTGTCACCCATCGAATTTACTTTGTTTTATTCCCAAATTTCTCAAACTAAAGCTAATCAGAACAGGATCCTAGTTTAACTACTATTTTCACAACCACTCCCTTGGGACTCGACCCCAAACCTTGGTTGGGTTATTATACTATTGCACGATCGTAGACACTTGCATCGGAAGTTGTGTCGTTGACTACGCAAACACCACATCACTCCAAAGATTTTCTTAACTTCATTAATGAAGTTCTATGGGTCCTCACCAACTTGCAACCTTAAAAACTCAGGCAGTTTAATCCTAACAAAAGATCGAACCCTAACTGACAGTGATCCACCATTTCTACTAGTAAGAACTGAAACCTGCTCATTGTTCTGGTTAGTCATACTTTGAGCCAAAAGCCGAATCGCATTCTGAAACTCTACGTTAAAAACCTCATGGTCTGGACTAGAGGAACTGCGTTAGCATTGCGTTCATTAGTATTTCTTGCGTAAACTCTACGAGGAGGCATGATCTAAAGCACATAACGACAGATTAGAACTAGGAAATTGGATCGTACCTCACGCACGATAATAATAACAAAGAGAGTAAAGTTTCCCTAAAACACTTCATAGCCTCCCTCTCATTAGATGTGGTGCACTTCACACCTATGAAAAGGACTCTACTTAGTGCGGATTTTCAGACATCCTAGGACTCTTAAACCTAGTTCACTAATACCAAGTTTGTCACACCTTGAAGCTATTCCGAGGACATGAACACGGGACCTAGGATCATGACTGACCCCAAGCTAACCCTGCTGGCATATCATAAGCATACTACAGTAAAGTGAAGTAAAGATATATTATGCGGAAGCTAAATAATCATGTAAACTGAAATGACGGGGAATACCCATAAACTATCTAAATATATGAAAATTGAGAGTTTAAACAACAACTGAAAAGTCAAACTCTAACATTATAGTTGAACCTATCTATGTTTGAAAATAGCCTCTAACTGACTAGAAGTGCTGGGACATGCCCTAGCTAAATCTAGAAAAAACTGAAACTAAAGACTAAAACAAAAGGAAGATAATCATGTCACTCGTCCTCGAAGAATGAGGACTCAACACTGATGCTGCTGAACTGGAGATCGGCAATCGATCTATGTTTGATCTGGAAGTTGAAGACCTGAACCAACATCATGAGAAGATGTAGCATAAAGTATGCGTCAATACTTGAAAGGCACTGAGCATGAAGGATAGAATAAAGCTGAACAATAATGTAACTGAACCAAAGCATGTGAAATTCATGAACTATAAGAACTACATAATTGGGGTTCTGAAATTATGAAAGAATCTACACAAAACGATACTGAAATCATGATAATCTGATTTGGATCATTCTAACAGCTAAAA
Organism: Solanum gracilifrons; assembly: GCA_029582605.1. Taxonomy (NCBI): domain Eukaryota; kingdom Viridiplantae; phylum Streptophyta; class Magnoliopsida; order Solanales; family Solanaceae; genus Solanum; species Solanum gracilifrons. The sequence continues at coordinate 6,971 of JAJOOH010019644.1, read as the reverse complement.
CCCAACAATCTCCAACATTCAAGAAACCCTAGGTCTAGATAATATTAATGGAATCAAGATTCTGACTTAAATTAGGGACCTAATGGGTGAAAGGAACCCACTAGTAAAATCCCACATACCTGGTAACGAAATTCATGGAGAAATTTTTCGATTTCGAAGGTAGAACTGATGGAAACCTGTTGCGTTCTTGGACTAGGGCTTGGTCGACTATTTCTCCTTCTACGTTCTAATTTTCTGTGTTTTTGGTGAATGATTTCCTTAGGGTAGATTCTAATTTAGTTTCTAGGCTAAAACTGACAAAAATTACGTAGTTTAGGGTTTAAATGACGTAGTTTAGGGGTCCAATGCATAAGGAAAATACCAAGCGACCCTAACTTAAAAGTTGTCGAAGTCACCGATGAACCTTCGACCAATTGATGGTTCGTACTGGTAAACATGACGATCGTCTTCAAAGTGCTAAGTTTTGGGGTCCAACCTATGGCCCTGGACCACAGACCACTGACCTACGGTCCGTAGGTCCTGGCATAGCCTGACCCTTAGCTGATTTTCTAGGAGGTTTTGGGGAAGGGTTGGAGTCGCGAACCACAGACCAGCAGAATGGACCGTGGGTCCCCCCTACGGTTCGTGGGTGGCAACTGTGGGTCGCACCTACAACTTCTGAAAAAAATCTACATTTTGGTCTATTTCGGATACGGGGTGTTACACCACTTCTATTCATTAAGATAAGTCAAGTGAAATAATTGAACACATCATGTGATTCCCATTACTCCCCAACACACATAGTGAAGGGAAATTAACGATTCTACTAGTTTTACAAGGTTTAGAAATCACTTGCGTCAATTCAATTAAAAGTTAATCCAAGACTTGTTATTTCCATTTCCGAACAATGTGCAAAGACACACAATCTTATTCAATCAGGTAATCAAAATAAGATTCCAGAACTAATAATAACACCCAAATTTTTTACTTTGAAAAAGGGGTCAAATAACCTGAAGAACACAATTCCAAAAACTGAGGGTTGAATCCAAAAATATTTACTAGAATATGTTTCCCAAGACATTTGGAAGTCATTTGTGAAAACCATTTCGAAAAGGGAGTGAAGATCAGTGCACAATCACCATTTTAGCTTAGAACTCAATTTCTTGAAAAATCTTGTCATTTGCCAATCTAAATCCCAACGGTCACCCAAGCCTACACCTTGAACGTGGCCGACACTCGAGAACCATTGATGATCCACAAGCGAACCATTGGCCTAGATGGCTACTTAGGTAAAGACTAAATTAAGCATAATTAAGCTTTTAAACACAATTAACCTATTTTATCTCAAAGTACTCAATTGTCTCAAAATATTTTGAAAACAATAATAGCTAAAAACAGTATAACAAAGGAATACTAGAATCATAATCAATTCTAACTATTTATGAAGCCTCTATTGTTAAAGATAGATGTCAATACAAGACCCATAACACGTCAAGCAACTAACTAAAAGGTGAAAGTTGAGCCCTCTAGAATGCAAAGAGGCTCACCAAATGCTAACTAGGAGTGCAAACTGATCTCAACGAAGTGTCTGTTGATGATTTGAACACCTATTATGAACTAGATGCAGATCAAATGACATCAACACATTGAATGTACGACTGCGTAATATAACAGAATCGAAATGACTGAATTAAAGGACTGCAATAGATATAAATTTATACTAATTTGAATGTAAAGAAATAAATGAGTGAAATCATTTGAACTTTACAAATACATACTCATCATTCAACTCAACATATAAAGTGATATGATAAAATTCACTTTTAACTATATTTGAGAGATTCTCTAATCAACAACCATCACTATGAGCAATGTGAGGATACAACGTCATGCCCAAGCTATAAAACTTGTCTTGTATCTTGCCGGGATATAGAACATCTCAACTAAGTGGATTCATTAAAGCTCTGCTCGAAAGAAATATTAAGGAATCATCTAAAATGTACAATCCATCACCCATATCGGCTACATCTTAATGAGGGATGTGAGTTGTCTGAAATCATCCACATTTTAGTGCTCAATATTACTCCCAATAAATATATACTCATGCTCAAATGTATAATATATACTCTTTATCAATTTGAGGTAATTGCTCAAAATATCCTTTTAAAAGAGTGTACTGCTGTGGAATATCTCTAAACTCATTAACTCGTTAATAAATCAAAATTTCTTTTTTGTCAATTTAAAAACTGATACATTTGGGAATACTTAGTTCCGTTATACTCTTACTCAAATCACTCTTTAAACTCTACTTAAAACTCGTCTTTACTTTCTTAAAAACCAATTCATGACAAAGAAAAAGGTTGTGTTAAATATTTCTCAATGCTAACTCGATAATAAATCAATAATAACTTAGTAAACATTGGGGACGTAAGGGAGATATCCATGCTACTTTTTACTAACACATTTAGCAACCTAGTTCAAATTTCAAAATAACTACCCAAAAACCGTTTTGATTCGATAAGTTAATTGGCATGCAATCGTTGTCAATAAAGTAACGAAGTAAGGAACATGGGAAACGAGAATTTTTACCTGGAATTGACGATACCGTGCAATTAAGTGACAGGTTTTTGGGAGAGAGTTGGGAGAATAGTAGGAAATAGGGAGGAAATTTTATTTTCCCCCTCTACATATTGTTCCCAATCTCCCGCTCCAGCGGGAGATCTCTTGCCACAGCGGGAGAGCTGCTGCCCTAGCGGGCCAGGCTGTGTAATTTTAAAAGGCGTGTTGATCTTCATGTGTTGCCTCAGAGTTTCTTCTAGTCTTAGGGTATAGTACCTTTTCATGTGTTACTTAACTAAAAAAAAGTCATGATTCGTCGTGGTTTCTGTGGTTGCTCAAGTCGGTAGTTGGGAGAGTCCTAAAATTAGACCAGGTGGTGTCTTTAGACTAGTCGTTCAGGGACGAATGAGGGGTAAATTGGTATCTATTGCAATGCCCGAACCGTCGATATTTAGGAAGGACAAAAATCCACAAAAATTTGGGCCACTATTCTGCCAGAGCGGGCAAGATGCCGTTGGGGCTGCGGCGCCACAGTAGGGTAAATTGCCACCAGAGCAGGATGAGTGAGGCAGAATATAATTACGAGAAATCCTATTTTCTCCATCTTCCTAAAATATCTAAATAAGTCGTAAAACACCCTAAAAAGCTCAGAAAAGCTGCTCTAAACTTAGGAAAGGAGGGGAAGAAGAATTCTAGCATGGGGACGGTGAAACCTTGCGAATTCTTGGAAAATTTTACCGTCGCGAAGCCGAAAAGCTTGAATCGAAGCCAAAAACATCATGAAACTGTTTGGCGCCCAGGTAGGCTAGGTTTTATAAATTGAGTAGTTTAAACGTGTGCCCATTGCATGATATATGTGCATCGATTGTAAGATTTATGCGTAGGCCTTCGCGCATCGATGGAGTTATGATCTAAACTTTAGAAAGAAACCTTAGACGATGGATTAGGGCTTAGTATGATCAAACTAGGGTTTGTATGAGGTAGGGGATGAATATCTGTGGTAGGTGATGATTGTGATTCTATGATTGTGTGATGTATTCTTGTTATGGCTTCGATATGATGTATGCTGGTATATAAATGTTGCAATATTGATCACACTTGTCGTAACTGAGATAGATGAATGATTGTATGCCGTGAATCACTCTTAAATGCATGATCTTGATGATGTACTTGTGTTTATGATTGTGGAGTGATGGATCGGATTGCCACGTTCCGGGTATACTAACTTGGATCGAATTGCCATGTTCCAACATAATAACTTGGATCGGATTGCTACGTTCCGTCATAACATATTCAATTGGATTGCCACATTCCGACATAACTATAGGATCGGGTACCACGTTTCGGTGCTATAACAGTTTGAGTTTGGGTTCCATGAGAGGACCAACTACTTGTGATAACTGCATATTGTGAAGCATGTGATATAAAATGTGGGTTGTTCGATGTTCGTGTTCTCGTTGATAATATCGTATATGCTTGTTATACTCTTTTGAGGAGAGCATTGTATTGGTTGTATATGTTGTACTTAGCGGACACGTGTTATATCGACTTATAATTAGTGGTTTGTGGGTTGTGAGGGTGAGCGTAGAGATAGTGTATATGAAGGAAATCGCCGAATAGATTTCACCTCGAGGGAAAGAGATTAGATTAGCAGTAAGAAGGTTGAATTAGGGCATCATGCAACTATCATGGTAAGGTGATGGGGAAACAACGGTATGACGTGAGCGAGTAGTTGAATTGGTAAGGGTAGTACTTGGGTATATTATGTGTGTTTCTAGAATGGTTAAGCTATGAACCAGGTTTTGGTAAGTGGTTAAGTCAAAAAGGGGGTTAGTAATACTGTATATTGGAGGTGTTCCAAGAGAGAGAATGAAGGTGGAGAACCGAGTGGTTTATTTCATGATCTTACTAGTTGATTTCTTTTGTTATGTGGTGGGCGACGAGTTGAATGATGATGCCTACCAGTACGTGTGTTTGTACTGATACTACTCTTTCTGTGTCTTTTTGGCATAGTCTGGATGCAGGATTGGTGACGTTTCATAGGTGAAGACGAAGAAAAATCTCCAGCAGCTTCTGTCCTTCTTTCCGCATGGTAGGAGTTGTGTCTTTTATTGTATTGTCCAGTTGTACTCTTAGTAGCTCTTGTAACTGTTTAGACTAGGTCCTTGGGGGTTTGTTAAATTCATTAAAAGTCTTAGCTAGTTATTTTGGAAAGATTCCATTTATAAAGATTTTTGTTCTCTCTTTATATTAGTCTTTCGTTAATTTCCGCATGTTTTTAACCTTGGGGTATGAGGGTTCTCCTACTTAGATGTTAAAGTGGGTTCCCGCACGGCCCGGTGGGTTGGGTCGTGAAAAATATGCACAACCAAAAATAGATATACAAACCAACAGTTGTTCAAAATTAACTGTACATGGCCAAATAGGAAAAATTATCACAACATAAAGATGCCCATTCGGGTCAAATGAACATCATAAAAAAAATATTTCAACAAGCTTAAAACATTCACCGACATGTTTCAGTTACCTTAGGATATTTGTAAATCTCGATTTTTATATTAAATTTGGTGTATTATTAATCGTCATGGTTCACTTTTTACCTATTAATATATTATCATCTCCCTTGCCTTATTTTTTATTTCTTATCTGAATATTTGTGTCTTCCAATTGATAAATAAACACAAAAAATTATTTTTTCTAATGTAGGGGATACATTTATTTTGTCCAATAGACTTCGAACATAGGAATAATTTCTCTACTTCACGAAGGGCGAAGAAACTGAGAAAAATGGAACCAAAATATAAATGTGATGATACAATTCTATGTTTTGGGAGTGCAAACATCAATTCTAAAAATTAAGTTAAAATAGAACCTTTGAAGTTTTTAACATACAAAATCCACAAAATTAATGAATCTTGTACTATCACCATATTTAAAAATATATATAAGAATATTAAATAAGATAATTAATTATATTGTTTAATTCAATTTTAATAGTAGATGTGTTACTAGTTTACACCAGAAAGTTTCAAAATAAAATTTTACCCTCTATGTAAATTGGTTTGTTAGATTTTTAAGTGGAAGAGGTCATTTTAAAACATTATACTAATAACAACATTTCAAATATAATAGTAGTAAATGAAAAATAAATAAATTTGTATCTAATAAAACATTAAAATAATTGACCATCGATTTAATAAGTGAATGAAACTACAAACTTTGGAAAAAATTAAGGAATACGACAAAAGGACACTTCAAAGGAGGACGAAGGGAAACTTATTCGGAGAGTACAATGACACAATTTAGATATGAAAAATAGTAAACAACATAAATACTAATTTTGACCATATGTACATAGAAAATAGTACTAATTAAAAATACACACATTGGTCCTTAGAATTTTTTGGTGTGGTTTGGATTTTACACAGTAATATTTTTAAAAAACGGATCATCCAATGAAGTCATCACAACATCATCATTCTAGTAGAGAAACCCAAAAATTGTATGACTATCTGGTAAGTCAACAGAGGAATTCTGATTGTTATTCATTGATGTTGATACACCAATTGAAGGGATATCTATTGTAGGTTCCATTTGATGTGTCATTGTAGGATACACAGGAGAATACATTGGAGGAGCCATCATTAATGAAGCATCGGAGAATCAATCATTGGTGAAGGCATCAAAGAATCCATCATTGGTGAAGGAATCGGAGAATCCATTATTGCTGACGGCATTGGAAGGATCAGTCCATGTGGTCTTCCAATAGTCATGTGTTGAGGCATTGGAGAAAATAATTGTGGAACCATTGGAGGAAACATTTGTGAAAACAATAGAGGAGAAGGATGCCTTGGTTCTTCAGAGTTGTTCCTACTAGGTACCATTGGTTCAACAATGGGTTGAGGGACATTCGATGTAGAACCCTCTCCATCAACCTTTTTTATCATTAGATCATGTACCTTTTTGAGATTTTTCTTGATTACACAACTAGGTAGTTGAGATCGGAAGGGTTCATGTTGGCCGAAACATTTTTTCTCTTGAACACCTCATACATCTCATTTGTCATTTCCTTGACCCTATTTTCCTTCCTTACCTTTTGAAGTTGTTCTTCCAACTTCTTGATCCTTTGCATGGTGAACTCTTCTCTTGTCACCATGTTTTTAGATCTCTCCAATGTCGGCAACTCCTCAAACTTTATAAATGTGTTGCGTACAACATCATTATTTGGAAATGTATATGGTTCATTTCTGTAAGGGTCGTATATGGTTGTAGCCAGTTCAACATCACAAAATGTTTTCAGTTCATCAGATTTTTTCAAGAGCCCTTTCAGTCTTTTATTATATGAGACTTTTCTTTGACTAGCATCATCAATTAAAGCATAGTTCACTTTGTTTCTAGACATGTATTAGGTGGGGGGGGGGGGGGGGGGTGTT
>JAJOOH010019643.1:0-30718 GCA_029582605.1 Solanum gracilifrons | reverse complement strand
TCAAGCACAAGAATAACATAAGACATAAGGCAGACCCACAACAATCAAAGAAATCCCCAACTGTTCATACAAGATGAATAATGATTTATCAACAATTTGGGGGTTTATCAACGGAACTCGTGGGATTCGTAAAGATCTAACCTACCCCATACATAAATAAGGAAAATTGAAGATTGCAACTTTACTTGGATGGAAAAGCTGACTCGTCTGAGATCTTCTCCATGGTTATGGATACACGGCATCGATGAGAGCTTTGTGATGCGAAGAAGTGATTTCACAACGGAGAGCTTAGTTAAGAAATCCTTTGAAGATAGACATCTCCGGCGTTGTTTTGAGCTGAATATTGCTGTTAAGAACTTTCCTAATTGAAGCAAATTGGAGGATCACTTCAATCTATTCATTGTAATTTTTTTATTTATTTTGTTGGTTTTGGTTTCTTTATTTTTTGTATGTTGAACCTTTTATTTTAATAAAATATATCCACTTAGATCTACTTAGTGGTATTAAAAAAAATAAAAAAATGAAATAATTATGATATGACATTAATATATCTGACGTGGATATGACATGTCAATTATATAAAAGAGAGTAAGCTACACACATGGTTGGAGGGGCTTAAAAGCTTCATTTTAATTGTGTTTAAGGGTCCAGATGACAAATGGATAAGTAAAAAGGTTCAGAATACAAATTGATACAAGTACAAGGGTTTACCAGATCATTTCGCCTAAAAATTACGACCAAGTTTAGAAATACTGTCGACTTAAGTCTATCCACTTGACCTGAGAAATTTGACAAGCTTATACAATTTTATCATTATGATGATAAGAGTTAAGTGTCAATAACACATCAAAATTATCCTTTTTAGTTTCATACTTAAATCATTGGCAGTGTTAGAAATATACACCTACACTATTATTCATTAATTTGAGAAACACACATCAACGCTGATTGGATCAAATGTGTGTATACATATACACACATACGCAGGCGCATCTAGCCCAATTTTCCCCATATGCCCTTTTTTAATAACGATACCTTCTTTTTTTCAATTAATGAGTTAGGTGTCAAAAACACATCTTAGCTATCCAATTATTTTTTGAGTTTCAAGTTTCATTCCTAAACTATGAGAGTGTGAGAAACACATATATAAACTATCACCCATTAGTTTGAGAAACACACCTCAATGCTGAAATTATTTTTCACGTGACAATCCATGTGACAATTTTTTATTTATAAAAAAAGAGAGTATACACACCATCACATATTATGAAGTGTATTTCTCAAACTTATGAACATAATTTTAGGTGCATTTCTCACACTCCAAATAATTTACGTATGAAACTAAAATAAAAAGGAAATATTTTAAAAGTGTTTTTTATACTTTACTCTTATAATAACAGAAAATATATTACTCAAAAGTAGGGGTGACAATTGACCGTGTTGGATCAAATTTGGACGAGTCATAATGTGTTAAGACAACAATCGGATCAAGATCCAACCCAACTCAAATTTGCTTGGGTCAAAACAAGTTGGGTCAAAATGGGTTAGATAATGTGTTACATTACGGGTCAAGACCCAACCCAATTTTTATGAAGCTTAATTGTTTTATTTGTTCTTTTAAATTATTTTAGTACCTAATAAAAAAAAAAATTCTTTATTATGGCTATACACAACATATCAAATTGAAAAAAAGAATTTAAAATATTTTAACAAGATTTTTCATCAGCCAATTCGAGTTACATATCAACCTATTTTTTAATGAATTGAGCTAATGAATCAACAAGTTATTAACCCGTCTAATCTTAAACGGGTTGAAAAAGTTGAACCAGTTAAGTTTGATTTTGCCACCCCGCTCAAAAGTCAAAACGAAGAGCTACGTAAGCTAAAACAGCATCATCTATGATGATCATTTTTTGTCCTAAAAATTGATGTATCACAACTTACCAATGAAATTACTTGCGTAGATCTTTGTTAATCTAGTCACTAATCTCTTGCTTGTCACAACCATAGCCAAGTGTTTATATTAAAAAACTTAATACTAGTGTACTCCCTGCTGTCAATTGAAATTGACAGCTTTCATCATTAGGAAGGGAAGGTGGATTAACGAGTTTACGCTTAATGAAAGGCTTAATCTTAATTATTCAAATCTCAGTCATTAAATATATTTATTTTCAATGTTTTAAATTTTAATTATTCAGATCTTAATCGTTAAATGTGTTTGTTTTCTAATTTTGTAATCAAGTCTGAATAATTAAGGTCTATAACCAAGCCTATCATAGGATCTGTACACCCATGCAGAATCACTCCTCCCTTGGTTAGATTTTTCTGAATTAGAAAATTCATGTTAGAAGTTTCACTCTCTAAATAAATCAAGATCTCAATAAAAGTAATATTGAGAAAAAAATGATGCAAATTTGGAAAAACAGCTGGATTGCATCTAACATTGGAATCTTTCATTCTTTCTGAATCAAATTATTGTGTACTAATGAACCTGTTATACAGCCTAAATTATTGTCTCTATTAAGGGTGATGCAATAAATAAATAATTAAGTTAGCTACATATGCTCTAAATTAATACAACAATTTGGTAAAACATGACATTAAAAATTTAAAAAGAGTAAAAACATGATGTCACTTTGAACTAGATTAAAATTGCCACAACTTTCTCTCATCTAATCATTCAAAATAAATAATAGGACCCACTTCATTAATCTATTTATAAATGGGTGGTAATGCATGGTTAATGCAATGTTAATACGAGTACTACTTCTAAAAATTACTGACATATAAAATTATAGTCAAGTGATTTTTAAAATTTAGTTTAGAGGGACTGTTTCTGAAAATGATTCAAAGATTAAAATCATGAATGTAAATTGTTTCAACATTTAGGGGTTGTTTGGTAGCTGGATAGAGTTATGCAGGTATTAGTAATGCGGGTATTAGTTATGTAAGTATTAGTTATGCATGGTTCAATTATACATGCATTAGTTACAAAGTTTAGTTATACATGTATTGGTTATGTAGGTATTAGTTATGCAGAGTTTAGTTATTTAGAGATTGCAATATATTAGCGAGTCAATTTTTATTTCTTAATTTCAGATCTTATTAGTGAGCTAATATTTATTATAACCATTAAAATAACCAACTATAACACAGTAAAATTAAATAAATACCAATAACTAAAAATAACAAAGTAAATAACAAATAACTAAAAATAATTAGTAATTTGTATTCAATATGATTAAGTAATTAAGTAGTATGTAATTTAAATTAAACTAAATAATCGATAACTAAAAAATATTTAAACTTGTATTTTTAAGAAAAAGAATTAAAATTTGTATTTTTAACTAAAAAGAAAACAATTAACAAGAATTTAAGCAAAGAAACTAAGCAATTATCGAGACAAAAAACTCAAAGAAAAAAAAATGATAGTGCTTTTTTCGATATTTATTTATTATTTGATTTGTGGTAAATTAATATATATTTAAGAGTAAATTAATAGGGGTGAATGTGTAATTTACCATGTCAATACATGTATAAGTATAACTAATACCCACATAACTTATTCCACCTTTTATCCCGCATAAATTATAAGTTATATAGATTCCCTCATAAGCTATACAAGTATTAATTATGTAAGATTACAAAAAAAATGGAACTAAACACCATATAAAAATAATACATGAATAACTTTTATACAACATTTGAAAATCTATCGACCAAACGTTACATAAAATTAATACATATATAATTTTTATCCAATTTGCAAACGAAACATAGTATAAAATTAATACATAAATAACCAACTTATCCATGTATTAACTTTGACAATATCTAGCTACCAAACACCCCTTATAGCTTTACAAAATCAGAACATTATTCAAACACTATTTTTAAAACCTGTTTTAGTTTTTGTTTTTAATTATAAAAAAAGCTCTGTCAAGTATATGGTAGGTATCACAATAAAAAAAGAAATATTGTCACATCACATAAGTTGTTTGTACAAAATTAAAGAGTGCAATACACATATCAATTGAGCAGAAGGACTCATAAACTAGATAGAGTTGAGGGGTTGATTCAAATCCATTCGAATCTCCTTTAGTCTCTTCATTATTTATTTTTGTTATATTTTAGATATATGTAATGAAAATTCTTAGTTCGACACTATTAAAATAAAATATATTTTTACTTTTGATACATGATTCTTGAAATTATATGGTTTTGATTCCATGCAAATTATAGTAGATGTAAAAATAAGTCCATGTTACAATAACTAAATGCTATAGACCACCTAAAAATATGGACGCACGGATAAAGTTATTAGGTCTCAAATTTGAACTCTAATTATGAGAAAAATCTTTTTTAGGTAGCGCTTTTCCGTATGAGCCCCATATGGTATGACTCTGGAATAGTCAAACTCCCATACAAATACAAAATAGTGAGTGGAGAACAAAATTAGATATTAATATAAAAATAAAATAAAATTGGAAAGCAGCCAGGTAGTTGTACTTGTACACAAAATATTTTTTTGGAAAAAAAATAAAAGATCCAACCAATTTTTTATTTTTTTTTAACAATTGAATTTTGGAATTTACATATCATTTGCAGTAATAGCAGTTTGTGAAGATCAGCAGCAGCAAAAAGGTTCAATCCTGAAGAAGAAGAAGGGTGGATCTATTAACAACTTGTTAATGGACACACCCTGCTTCTCATCTTAAGCATAAATCAAAAGGTATTATCAATTTTCAATTAGTTTGGATAATGAGTTTTTTCTTTAAACCCTTTCAGTGCCACACAATTTTTTGTTTGGCCTACTGTTTTTTCTTTTTTCTTTAACGTCGTTGTCAATGGAACTGTACGTATTTGAATAATATAATACCAATAATTGCATTGCAACGTTTCGACCATGTATTAAGAAGACGAAAACCATTGATTTTTACCCTAATCAATTTCATCTGTGGACTGTGGTGGTGTGCTCTCTTCGTCTTTACTATTTTCCTAATTGAATACTGATTTTTGAATCTCTTTTTTTTTTAGCTTCAGGCTCATATATTGAGCAATTTCTGTTCTGGGTTTTTTATTTTTTGTTCGATTTCTAAGCTTTTTAGTTAATTTTCATATATTTTTTGGTAGGTTTTAAGTTTTGAGTAGTTAAAAGTGTGTAGATCAAGTTGATTCTGTTTTGGTTAATGCTTAATTATGTCTACTGCTAATTGCTTTATTGATTTCTCCATGAAAAATGAAAAAAATAAGCTGATCTTTATCAATATCATTGATGGTAATTGGTATGAGTGTCATGTTTGTTTGGGAATCGATTCTTACTAACAAAGTGAAAATTCAGGTAGCCAACTGAGCTACTAAGATTCCTCATCAGGAGAAAAGAATTGTTTTTTGTTCCTTAGTATATTGTTTTATTTTGGGAAACTGAACTAGTTTGGTATTCTTGGAGCTTATGTTTAATTCCTTGTGAAAGTAGTTTGAAGTATCTTATATCAGTATTGTTGTGAATTAGAATTTTATAATAATCACTGATAGTACTGTTTAAATTAACCAAGCTAGTTTGAGACTGAATATGTTATTGCTGTCGACTATAATAATAATGGCTGATATTTGGTATTTGTCATGTGCAGATACTTTCTAAAGAAACCAATAAGTGAAAGCTTGTGTGTATCAAGTCGGTGAAGTTCTGAATTCTCGATCGCTGAGTTTCTGAATTCAAATATGACGATTGGAAGCCTAAAACAAGCAAAAGAGAAGAAATCACGAAAAAACAAACAAGCAGTGGTTGATGAGCAATCGCCATTGTTGCCTACTAAGCATAAGGAAGATGCTGGATTTGATGAGTTCGATGGGGCTTCCTTTAGTGGGGCTGTATTTAATTTATCAACCACAATTGTTGGTGCAGGAATCATGGCCTTGCCTGCGACTATGAAGTCGTTAGGTCTTATTCCTGGGATTGCTATGATCGTCTTCATGGCTTTTCTGACAGAAGCTTCAATTGAATTGTTGATTAGATTTAGCAGGACTTCTAAATCTGCTTCTTATGGAGGTCTTATGGGAGACACCTTTGGAAAGTATGGGAAGATGTTGCTCCAAATATGTATACTTGTAAACAACATAGGTGTTCTTGTTGTATACATGATTATAATTGGTAGGTGTAGATAAATAGCTGAACAGGACTTACATTTATTTATCAACTTTCATACTCTATTTAAGGCTGTTTCTTTCACCGTTTAATCCATAATAGTTATAGTAATCACTCTTCATATTGTCCACTTAAAGGTGACGTGCTCTCTGGAACAAAGTCAAGCGGAGTTCACCATGCTGGTGTCCTGGAAGGCTGGTTTGGGACTCACTGGTGGAATAGTCGGTTCTTTATTCTTCTTGTCACCACTCTTGGCATATTTGCACCATTGGCTTCCTTGAAGCGTATAGGTGAGTTCTATCCAGATGTATCTTACGTTCTCAAAAGTACACTTTAATTTTCAAATCCTTACCTTAAGTGCTATTTTTATTACTTGAATCTGAGAATTAATTAGTCAATTGGGTATATATGCCTAGTTATTGTTTGGCGAGTTCAATAGAATTCTATTTCTGGCTCCTTATAAACACAAGCCCAGATTAGCACTCACTCTTACATGTGGCTTGAATCCTGCACTTTTTCAAGAAATATGAAGACAAAAATTAAGGGTAGAATTCTGTTTTCAGTTCTTTAAATCAACTGAAGAAGTTTTTGACAAGCATTAAGATTCGAGGTGTGTAATGTGATCTTGCAATGACATGCTTCAGTAATCATCTCTTTGCTCTCTCTCTCTCTCTCTCTCTCTCTCTCTCTCTATATATATATATATATATATATATATATAACTTGATTGTGGATACGATCACATCAGATATTTTGACATCGATCTTTGAGTTGATGTGCAGGTTCCTATATCCTTTTATTTAGAGCAATCCATCAGTAGTCTTATTATCAATAGTATTGTCTTCCTGAATTTAACGATGTAGTGTAGCAAGTCTAAGTTCCTTATTTTCCTTTGCAGATTCATTGAGATTTACGTCTGCATTATCAGTCGCCTTGGCTGTTGTATTCCTGGTTGTGACTGTGGGAATTACCATATTCAAGCTAATGAATGGAACCATTCTTATGCCCAGATTGTTTCCTGATGTGTATGATATAACATCATTCCTTAAGCTCTTTACAGTGGTTCCTGTACTCGTTACTGCATATATATGCCACTACAATGGTATGTAATCCAGTATCCCAACTATATTTTTTACATTTGTTGCCATCGTATGCTTCTTTGAAAGAAAAGCTATAAAAAAGTTTCTGCCAAATTAGAAAAAGGTTAACATGAGGCATTTCTATCATAATATCTTCATTAGTTGCCTCTGGTAAAGCTTAACTTCATGCTTTGCCATAGTCCTTGGAGTTTCTAACAGAAGTATTGCTCAAATGTAAGTGCAGATAGGATTTACTGCATTGAAAGTTCTATTATTGCCAACTTCTGGTTATTTGGTGCATCATTTTAATCCTTGATGATCAAAGGCTCTCGTCAGTGATATTTAATCTTTCAAGTTTGATAAATCCCCTGCATTAATGTGATTTCCCTATTTGTTTTCTTTTAGTCTATCCTAATATTTGTATTTGTCAGTTAATCAAAATACATACATTCTTGAAAAATTAGTATTAACTTAAATAATCCTACTGTGTGCTATTTTGGTCTTAATCTACATTCTTTCAACCAACTAGTCCACTTTATATATTGTCTACGCATCTCTGATTGACTTCAATGTAATATTTTGTCCCACTTTTCTTCCTTGATCGAAATGCTAGTCTGATTGGAAGATTTTATAGCTAAAGGAGAGTTAATTTTTCATCTTACAATTAGAAATGCAACATTAAGAATTGCTTGTTTTCTGAAAGTGAAAATTTTGCAGTTCACTCCATAGAAAATGAACTTGAAGACAGCACACAGATCAGAGCAGTGGTGAAAAGCTCTCTTGCTCTTTGCTCAAGTGTGTATGTGTTGACGAGCCTGTTTGGTTTTCTCCTATTTGGTGATGCAACCCTTGATGACGTGCTTGCCAACTTCGATACCAATCTTGGAATTCCCTTAGGCTCCTTGCTCAATGATGTCGTTCGTGTCAGCTATGCTGCCCACCTAATGCTTGTCTTTCCCATCGTCTTTTATCCATTGAGGCTTAATTTGGATGGTCTTCTCTTTCCTTCTGCAAGGCCTTTGACTTGTGACAATTTGAGATTTGCATCGATCAGCAGTGGGCTCATAGCCATCATCTTTCTGGGTGCAAATTTCATCCCAAGCATCTGGGATGCTTTTCAATTCACTGGGGCAACTGCTGCTGTTTGCATTGGGTTCATATTTCCTGCTTCTGTTACTCTCAGGTAAAAACATTTTTGTTAGTTTATTCCAGGATGTTAGCTTGTTCTGATATTTTTCTTATCCAAAACCTCGGATCCGAATCTTGCATAGAGATCTTGCTAACTCCTCAGCCAGACTGAAAGATAAAATGGGAACGTTAGGATGCTCCATCAGGAGCAAATCTAAGTTCCACGTATTGGAGTTAGACATTTAATAGAGTTTGTGGAATGGAAATAGAAGAACAGCGTCATTGTTTCCTTGATGTCCTTGCAAATTTTTATTGTGACATATTTACAGTCATCCTCTGACAGTGTGACTGATAAAAATAGATTAATGTTGTTTACTAGTGCATTTGATGAACTTGTAATTTTAGGTTGTAACATGCTTATTTGTCATCCTGCGATGGAAGCCATTAAGTCTGGAGCTAGTTGTTCCTGCTTAAATGCACCTTTCTCTCCCTTTTGAAATGGTAAATTGAAACTAATAACATATGCATCCAACTTCTGTATTGGAGGGAGTTGGCCCGGAAACAACAGATATCTGCTAAGTTTAGAAAGTTCCTGCTTACATATGTCTTCTTGAGGAGTAAAGAAGTCACGTTTGGAAAAATGTATGCTAGTAGAACAGCCTTTAGTCCTTCATTTTTTCAATCCATTGAGAGAACCAGAATTGGGCAACTTATGTACAGGTTTCTGTGAACATAGAAGCTAAAGAATATAACATGTAAAAAGTGTTTCGGTTTCCTATCCTTTTTCTTTTCTCAATGTTGCCTGCCAAGCCCTTGAATTGTGTCTTAAACGAGGCTAAGGAGTTCTTGGTATTGTAATTTTGAGGTTTGCTTTGGTTGGTACTGCTGATGATCAAGTAAGTTCACTTATAATTCGATGTTCAAATATTTGAACTGTCAGAATTTCAAGATCTACTAGGATCATGTGCACTTGTCAATTTACTTTGCCATAGATCTTCTCCTTCTCCTTCCCAGCATGTATAGTGTCAACCAGTTACTGATATAGTTGCTGTCTTTCATGTTCCAGAGATCGATATGGCATAGCAACAAAGAAGGACAAGATCTTGTGTATATTTATGATCGTCATTGCTGTGTTTTCAAACGCAGTGGCCATATATAGTGATGCCTATTCCTTAATTAAAAAGAATTCATCACCAAGTGAGTGATTTTCTCATTTCGCCTGCTAGCAATAATTGAGATGGAACCATCAGATGCACTCCCGGGGAAGATAGACAGACTGAAGATGGGATCATTATGGTGTGCAGGAGATGGTGTTTTTTCTTAAATTTCCCGGTTCGCGATATATATATATATATATATATAAACTATATATTAAAACTTGAGTAGCTTTGCTCAAGATGTATCAAATCCTATCATTCATGTGCTATTAAGTTATCGTTTGTATTACAAAAATGATGTCTGTTTAACGGACTGAGAGAACAGATGGTACGATATGGCTGAGACCTGAGTTGTATAAAAGTATTTATTGTTTCCTTTTCATGTATTGATATATGAAATGTTGATGGAGTGTTTAGTTATATGTTAGAGGTATGTTGGCTGGTCAGATAAAAATGGTAAATATAATACATTTTGATATGTTTACTAGTGAAAGCTTAAAATTGCCCCAAGGCCTAGCTCAAGTAGCAAAAGGTGGAAGATTTGTGGCTTAGGTCGCAGGTTCAATCCCCACACCATGCAAAGCAAAGCCTGATATTTAAGTGGAGAAGAGTAGAGGGGCAGACCCATTATCCACCGAGTTTGCATAAGTGAATCATGTTTGGTAGCTAATTAGGAAGTAAATTGTTCACGAATAAAATTAATACTATTGTGTTTAATTTGTTATTTAGAAATCCGCATAATATATGTATAATGAGAGAATTTATGTACTATTTTATACAAATAGAAGATGAAATAACAAATATCTACATAAAATAATAAATAAGTTCCCTAATAACTAATCTCTACATTATTAAATAGGGATAAGGGTTTGAAAAATACATCAACTTTGGTCGGATTTGTTGTTGCGATACTAAACTTTCATTAGGACCTATTACCTCCCTAGACTATTTAATACCGTATTTTAAACATATATATTTGCCCACGTGGACATAAAAAAAATGCAAAATTATAAATAATAATGTGTCCACGTGGGCACATATATACCTTTAAAATACACTATTAAATAGTTCAGGGGTAAAAAATACGGTATTAAAAAGTCTAGGGAGGTAATAGGTCCTTATGAAAGTTTAGTATCGCAACAGCAAATCCGACCAAAGTTGGGGTATTTTTCAGACCCTTATCCCTATTAAATACATGCATAACTCTTATCAGCTACCAAATGACTCCTTATATATAAAAATAAAAAAAACTTCTTATACATCCAATAAAATTAACCTACATTAATACATTTAATTTGATAATCTAAAGAATAACATGACATATTTCATGTTAAATTGGATTAATATTGGAAAAATGCTTCTCTTCTCACTTCTCAGTTCTCAATTCTCCCTAGCCTGTTTGTATATACCTATGTGAGTTTTTTTTTATCAAAATCATCCTTAAACTATACCTCAAATTTAAATTACATTCTTAAAATATCATTTTTAACAGAAAACATCCTTCTAATATTTAAAGTGAACTATTTTCATCCTTCTACTTGAATTTATCAGAAAACAAATCCCACAAAAATCAAGTCATTCCTTCGTATTTATTTTTCTGAGATATGCCAAAATATTATCGTGAACTTTTTCGATAATTGAATTTAACATTATGCAAAATCTTTTAATTTGACAGTTTTTTTTTCATTTATTTTTCATGTAATTTAATAGTAAAAATATTATTAGGTGAAATATGTTTCTTCTCAATTGAAAATGCTAGAAGCGACATTTGTTGGAGACTTTCGCTTCTAATAATGTAGAATGAAACTCAAATGCGAGACATAATCAATATTTGATCACTTCAGTATCAGATTGCCCCAAAAATTTATTGACCTAAATACAGTTTGGCTTTGAAAAAGGTAAAGATAATTAAGTTCCAGCTTCTTTCCGTTAGTAAATGAGAAAATAGTAGATCATGTATCCTTACACCTTCCAAACATTTTTTGTTTCATTAAGCAGCGGTGTCTAAAATTTTTAATATTTTTTTTAGGAGCTTCTTATAGCAGATAGTGAAATTATGTAGGAAAACTTTTGTTGATAGTCACGTGAACTACTCATGTTTTTGTAGGATCCCTTAGTTTTTTGACGATACCTAACAGAATGATGAAAATTGTTAACTTTCAAATACTTAAAAGAATGTTTCTTGTCAAAAAAAAAATATATTAAGTATGTAATTTAAATTTAGGGTACAGTTTAAGATTGTTTTTGGCAAAAAACCCATACCTATGTTAATAATGGAAAAAAATTCAAATATGTAATTAAATTACGAAAAATAACTTTTTTATATCATTTGTTAGAAGTTTGGTCTATTTATATCATTTTAGTAAGAATCAAATTTTCGAGGGATGAGATAATCAAAGTTTGATGCATATTTGAGTATTTTTCCTACTAATAATAACTCGGAACTTGTCCGTTTGTTCACCGGCGATCATTGATTCTGCGGTGACTGGCTTATTCTCCCTATCTAGAAGGCGGCTCTCCATTTCGTATTTGTCTCTTTCCGGTCCTCGACAAGGTATCTATACTACTTTAAGCTTTCTATCGGTTCCCTCGATTTGTTAAGAGTTTAGTCTTTCAGCAAACGGGGAAGAGTTACCTCAAATTGAATCCATTGAAGATTATTTATTAGCCCTAGTTTTGTGAAATTATTATTTATTTGAATTAGGGATTGCAAATGATTGATAATATCCTTTGGAGTTTAATTATATGTAAATTTTGAGATATTTGGTGAAGATTAGAATTGGTTTTGGTCGGGATTTCATATGGTTGTGTTTGGTATAGAGGACAATATTTTCTGGAAAATGCTTACCTATTTTCTCTTGTTTGGTTGCCATAAAATTTTGGTGAAAATATTTCTTTAGAAAAACTTGTTTTCCTAAAATTGGTGGAAAATGACTTACTCCAGACTAAAAACAGTCTGGGTGTGTTTGGTATGGTGGAAAGTGTGAGTGATACTAATTCATCAAGAAATGAAAATGGTAGTTAAGTAAAAGGAGATTTAGAAAGAAACATGTCAATAGATGGAGATGAGGAAACAGAAAAAACTAATGGAGATGATGTTGTGAAGTTGTTGCAGACTTATACCAGATGAACAATTGCTTAATAAAGCTAAATCAACTTCTCCGACCAAGGGGGAGGTAAAATCGAAGTCTCGTGCTTGAGGAGTGTTTATTGTTGCTTGTATAAGGACTGTTAGCAATTTTCTCTAGTTAGTAAAATACACTTAAAATAGTCTGCTTTTTGTAATTCATGAAAACGATATGGGTTCAACAGTTGACCTGTAATCATGTCCATAGAGTACTGAAAATAGCATTGTGAGTTGTGATGATTCGTTGCAGAATCTGATTTAAAGAATATATTACAAGTAATAATTGTATTGATTTTAAATAGGAAAATCCCCTGTATACAAGTGGTATAGCAAAAGTAGAAACTCTACTATTGTATCCTGTCATCTGTACTATCTGGGACCTCATGGTTTCACAAGATATTATTCTCTCTATCTAGTTGGATAAACTAATATTTGTGTTTGACTCTAGTCTCTATGGTGTCCATGCCTGACATAGTAGATTACCAAGATAGAAAGAGTGAGTGTCAATCTTGTGCTGTAGTTTAAGTTCTTGGGTAAATTGAAAGAAGAGGTGTTAATAACATAGGTTCTTGCACAGTTTCATGACACAGGTTCTTGCGTTGTTATCACACCCTTTATGTCATGAAACAAAAGCCATTTGTGTACTAAATTTATACATATAGTCTATTTAATCCGTGCTATCTCCTTCTCCATTCTTAAACCCCAAGATATACAAATGTGCCTCTGTGTGGGTTGCCTTCTTTAATCGCTCTTATTCTTGACATACTAGTTTTTTGTCTATGTAATAAAAGGTGCAAAAGTTTCCTCCCCTACTTAATTACGTGGTGGAACTAATAAAAAATCCAATAAAAGAGCTATATCATTTTCAAATTCTAAATTGCACAGCCAATTTTCCAGTCTTGACAACTCTTTCTCAATCTGACATCCCAGCTATTGTTTTGCTTGTATTGAGCAATGGTGGCTTCAGGATATGATGCAAAATTTGTACAATGGTAGCAATAATTGTTTTATACATACTAATCTTGATGTGTTAGTATGAACTTTCCCAGTCTACTCTACTTATGCTCTAAATTTTGACTTTTGCAGTAATTTTTCTCAATCTAGATATTTGAATATTTTTGGTCTTGTATCGTTAGCTCTCCAGCAATAATTGAAGGCTGTTAAATGTACCCTTCATAGGGTTGTCTGCAGTTGGCTATTATTATCTTTTCCTTGTTTACCCATTCAGACATAATTGTTTTAAGTCAATCTCCACATTAAAAATTTCATTCTTTCATTTTTCCTGGAATATGAAAAGCTATTTTGTTTCTTTTATTTGTTTACAGAACTCCAATACCAAAGTTCATATCTTTTGTTTTTGGTTGGTTACAATTATAATTTTATATCTACCATCATTAACCAAGTTTTGTCACCCCTCAGGCTCTTAAACGTGAACTGCTGTGAAAGATGGAGCAGGACCACTTGGCTGAGTCACTCAATGACCTTTTAACAAATGTTTCCACGATGATTAGAGGCGAGCTCCAGGTATAAGAAAGTTTTTGTTTCTGTATTTTTTTTACCAACAGTGCTGCTTTGTATATCGTCAATTCCCTTTTCTTTTCTTTCATTAGGGATGTGAAGAGAGGGGGCTCTCATTTACATGAGTTGATGGACTTCTGTAGATGTTAGTTTTTCTTCGTTCTCGTTTGTTGTCCCAAACCTTCCTATCTTGCTAAATATGCAACTAGTGTTGCACTTAAATGTAGCAGGATGGACTGAATTTTCAAAGGAAATTAATCATTCTTTACATGTTCCTCACACATGTTTCTCACAGTTATCCTACTGCAATGTTGCCATCCCCATAACAACTGAATAGTTTACCTTAGTAGTCAGCTTAGAAATAATTTGCACAGATGAAGTGGAAGATTGCTTTTTGATGAGCCTGACAAATGTGTAATTCAGAAATGATCAGTTAATGGTGTAATTCATAGTTGTCGTTCCTACCCTTGGTATATTAGAGACTATTATTGCATAACAACCTTATGCTGCTTTGTTCATTGTGTCCCAGGAAACTAACAATGTACTTGAACTTGTGGAAAAAATGAATACAAGAGTTGCTGAAGAATATAAAGGCTTTGGAGATGTGGCTTCAGGATTGACCATCTTTGTGGAGCAATTGAAGTGTAAGAGTGGCAGCTTTGACGAGTATGTTCAACAGATTGACACAATTGAACAACAAGTTACCGAATTTGAAGCTGTAATTTCGATGCTTGATAAGTATGTTTCACTGCTGGAATCCAAAGTGCAATCTGCTTACCAAATTCCTCCACCATGAATCAACAGTTTTTAATCTTTTTGTTTCTATTGCAATTCCCTAAAAGTTGTTGCTGGATTGAATCAAACTTGGTTTTTGTATGTTATCAAGCAACACCATACATATAACAAGAAAATGAATTTACCAACCGTTCTATCTCAAACAGGATAATATTTGAATGAGGTTTAAGTACATATATTTTTTCAGTTAGCTTGTTTATCTTTTTGCAGTTTATATGAATCTTTTTATTGCCTTCAACTCTTTTTCTCCGATAATGTCTTTACTCTTCTTTTACATTTAGTGTTCTCACTTCTCGTCTGCTGCAATGCTTCGTGATGTTTTATTTTCTGGGTTGGGAGAAATAAAAATGGAAACGAGATGGATTCCCATAAGCTTTCGCCCATGAAATGGCGTGTCCAAAGAAGTAAATGAAGGTAAGTGGAACCAAAGAACATAATACTGTTAAATGTTTTCTCAAACACTTTTTGTTAACTACAAAACAATTAATCACCGCAGCACTCAAAAGATAAGAGGTAACTGGAGAAAGAATTTTCATAAGTGAGGTAACTGGAAAATTCGACACTCTTAAAGCAGTTGAAATTGCATAATGCGGCTGATCTCATAAAATCAACAAGAAATTGCCACCAGTAGCATCCTTCATTTGTTAAAGCAGTGATCATGCTAATTAGTACAAGGAAACAAAAGATGCAAAACACTCTTAGCCAGCTAATATAATATAACAGATCAATGTTGTTTCTTGCTTTCTTTGGTGGTTCTGGATCCATGTTCTAGCTAAACTTTTCATTCATGTCCATGCTAGCTCTCGTGATATATCTCTTCGACCTGTGTTTTGCTGGTATGCTTTTCAATCTCTTTTCTGTACTTGATCTAGATTTCTCTGTCTGGTATGTGCATCTGCTATCTTGACTTTTCAAGGTTTATCTATTTGGTCCATACTTTGCGCATTTCCATTGGTAGAAACCGTCGATTTCTCAATAGCTGATATGAACTTCTTCAGATGTTTTATGTACTCGGGATAGAGCTCTAGATCACAATGGTTACCTCCTTCAACCCACAACGGGTCATATTTTTGCTTACATAGATCAAACAGCTGCTTACCATGGGAACAATCCACAACATCATCTGCGGTGCCCTAGAAATGTCAAGAAAGTCATATGGGGATGTCAGCAGGCAATTGTAGAATCGAGCGCCACCATTATAGTTCTTGATCTAAGGAGTCAATACATCCAAACTACAGGCCTTCTATCTCTACCATTCCCTCTGGTTTTGACTCATTTCCTGAGGATAGCTAGATGATATAGAATAATGTTTTCCTGCTGTTATACTATTCTCTAGCTGGGTAAACGATCAATTGAAAAACGAGGGCATAGCTTCATGATTAATTACTAAAAAGAAGACTTTTATCAATGAAATCATGCAAGGAAAAGAAAATAAGATGAAGAAAGTACATTCCCAGAAAAAAGTGGTTAAGAGTAGGAGCTGATAGGGGAAGACTAGAGGAGGAGAGGCATAAGGGAGTAAATTGAATTGTTACATCCCTCATGAGATTTATCCAGCCTCTAATTAGTTCCCAACAAAACAATCAACCGCGAAGTAGAAGTGGCTCATCAGTCCCTAACCAAAACTCAGAGAGTAACAAGTGAATCAATTTTGCTAATTTATCAACAGTTACTAATCCATGACAACAGAAAAAAACACATTTAAGGTAGTATCAAGTATGATATATTTATGATGGGAATATGGATACTCACATGAATAATGAGGACCGGACATTCAACCAATGGTATCTTGTCAATGTTCTGCATTGAGAAAAGAAAGAAAACAGCTAACTCCAAGAAGAAAATAAAGAAAACTAAAATTTGGTCAAATAGAGCTCCACATAACTACCACAAACAGAAGCCTAACCTTAAATATGTCAAACCAGTATGTCCGCTTAACTGGATGCAAGACACGAACTCCAGAGAGTATCGGGCTGTGCAGAACCAGTCCCCTCAATCTTGATAAGCGGGATCCCATATCTACTGTTGGTCCACTACCAACAGACTGTCCATATAATATTATATCCTCCTCTTTCACCCCGTATGTCTCTTCAAGACACTTATATGCAGCTTCTATGTCGGCGTAAGTGTTCTGCTCACTAGGCTACAGAAAAATAAGAATACAGAGTCAAATACTTTCATCTCAAACAACTTAATTTAATCATCTAAAGAAATATTCCATACCTTGCCAGTGGACTGGCCATACCCTGAATAGTCATACCTGCCAGAAAGGAGAGAAAACTCAGAAACATGAAGGTGAGTTTAACTTCAAATAGGTTCAGCCTTTTTGGCGTCCCTTTTTACTGTTTTTTCAACTGTGACATTAGGGAGCGGATTTGAAGTCATAACTTTTATCGCTTCACAGAAGACTTAGCAAACTTTCCTAAACCTCACAGCTTCTCTTCCTCCAAATTTCATTAAAATATAATCTGGTACTCCGTATAAAGGAGAAAAGGAAGCAATCAAATGGGAAGGAAAAATGAGCATCTATTAGATTTTCAAGATGAGCTCGAAATAATTCGTGAGATGGCATATGTGAAAAGTTAAATGTGTCACTTTGTATAAACCATACAACCAAGACACAACAAAGCTTATGTCTCAACAAAAGAAACATACTTTTTCAACATTAATGCATATCCACCAGGTCAGATTGGAAAGAAAAAATCGAAAACCATTTCAAAGTTGAACAGCAACATCAACTTTGCAGAGAGGGAACAACTATCAATCAGAAAAGTTAGAACATCAGCTATCAACTAGCCTTCTCTTCACATGTAAAGATCACAAACAAAGTGATTACGAACAGTAGATATCACATTCGCATCATGGTTGTTGACACATGTTATTGTAATACAAAAAGGATTCCTCCAGTAAGCACAAGCTTATCCCTGAGTCACTAGATGCACCTCATTAGTCTTAAGGTAGCTTAATTCTATTCTAAATTGACAAGCACATACATAATAGAGTCACATATTATGTAACCCACTGTCAGTAATAGAGGCTAATCCAGATTCAGGATTGATTATGTAACATACAGTCACGAACACGGACTACAGATACACTATGTCCAATAGACCCTTGTGGTTCGACCCTTCCCCTTCCCCTGATATCAAAGTGCAGCCACTGCTTTTGAATTCCAGAACCACCTCTACCAGACAGCAAAAATAAAGAACAGAACGTGTCCAATTAACCCTACTATCATAACAATTGAGTTCTAATCCAACACAAAAGTTTTCTCTAACACAACCTAAATTATCAAATATTATGAATCTCAATATTACAGAGAGAAGAATACCCCATCAAATTGACCCGGAGATGAAGACTGAGTTCTGTAAACAAATCGTACATCTGCCCTAAATCAGCAGCGTTTCCATGTGAGTAAAGCACGGTCATCTTCGCGGCCGGATTCCTCACGTACATAGCAATAATCTCCGTCCCTTTCTTCGTCTCTAGCTTCAAAATGTCAACGTCTTCCCCTTGAACCACCTCTGTCATCTTAAGTTTTCTGGTCGATTCTTCCACCACCACCCCATACGACGGCGGATTAGGCGGAAAAAATGCAAACTTTGCCGCCATAGACGACGTTACAGCTCCCATCGCTCCCCCCCAAATCTATATATATATATATAAAATTCAATAAAATACCAGAATAGCTACATGAAAATCCTGCAAATTTCTTATGCAGATGGTTGTAAGGTTTTCCGGCGAGTGATGATCATGACGGGTTGAGACGAATGGGAGCTGTACGGAGAAACTCAGATTTTTTTCTTTTTTTTTATTTGGAGAAAATATTTTATTTTATTTTTAAATTTGGGTGGTGGTTTAGTCTGACACGTGGCAGCTCACAGTAGATTGTAAATTTCCAAGGTCCGTCCAGGGCTTTTTTTGTACAGCTACGTACATAGAAATAACATGACCATTTTTTTTTGTTAAAAAAAAAAAAGCATAATACATAAATTATACCCTTAGCTTGGCTATAAATCATAATTTTGACAAGTAGGCACTTTAACTATTAAAAAATTAAACAAAAAAACACTCGAATTCTACCTGACAAAAGTGTGAAATACACCCAAATTAGGCACGTCAGAGGTAAAATTCGAGGACCCCAACAGTAAAAAAAAACATTGAAAAGACTATTAAATCCTTCATCAATTCTTATATATATATTTTAATTTTTTAATTAAATTTCACTTTATTCTCTTTCTAATTTTTTCAACATTTTCCCTTTTTTTTGCATTATTTGTTGTTCATTGCAAAATGCACAAATTGCAAGTGACATTTAATTATTTTTTGTTAATGTGAAAAAAAGTTATAATGAAGTTTTTTTATTTTTTCCTATATCTATTGTAAGCAAGATGTGGTGAGTATACATTTGTAAAAATCGAACGCAATCTAATTCCGAAGACTCTCAATCAACCACTATGATCCACACTTGAGGGACTCCTTACATTTTGATTAGGTATCAATTGCTACTCAAAAATTGACAAAAATCTTTGAAAAGTTCATTTAAACATTTTATCAAACAGTTTAAGTGCACCATTTTACTTAATAATATTTAGCACTCTATATTTATTTTTTAGCCTCCGAATATTTGTAATTGTAATTTGCTACTCACTATGACAATCATAATACACCAAGCATCCTTTTTTCTCATTAAGTATTTGACAACTTAAAGCACAAAGACACTTCAAACTAAAGAAAAGAAGAAAAAGTTAATTGATTTTCATGTCTTTCTATATCTATGGGCTGCTCTGAAATAATTTTACAACAAAAACGTTAGTTTCCTTTAGTGATTTCCATTTTGGCTTGAACATCTCACCAACAATATGCAATTCTTATTTGTAAAGTGTTGAACCTTGATACCTTGACAAAATTAAGGAAGAAGAATATGTAACCGTTCAAGTATATGAAATTTTTGCACGCATCTTGAACAATTTTTTATTTGATTTGAATATAAGGGCATGAATTTCAGAAATTTAGATTAGGGTTTTTTTTTTTTAGGAGAAAGAGGAGAAGAGCGTGGTAAATTTTTTTCCCAAAAATTAATTTGTTTTCACTTTCACCTTATTCTATATTATAATTTATTTTTATTATTTTTAAAATCTAGGTGTATTTATTTTAGTTAGTTGGCAGCAATTGAGTGGTTCACTTATCCAC
Source organism: Solanum gracilifrons (assembly GCA_029582605.1). Classification (NCBI taxonomy): domain Eukaryota; kingdom Viridiplantae; phylum Streptophyta; class Magnoliopsida; order Solanales; family Solanaceae; genus Solanum; species Solanum gracilifrons. Next base: position 10,576 of record JAJOOH010019643.1, on the reverse strand, counting down.
GTCAAAGCATTTGTATATCACGCGTTTTGTCTGAAATATTTGAGTGTTTTTTTGTTTAAATTTTGGATAGTTAAATTGTCTCTTTGTGCACTATCAAAGTTAAATGTTAAAGTTATAATTTGAAGTCAAGTTAAGGATTATATTTATGTATAATGCCAAAAAAAAAACATATGAATTTATATACTCTAATATCCTTTCAAAATCAAAATTTAAACTCTTCGCCATTTTTCATCATTTGTCTTTCTTCATGTGATACAATAACAACATCAACAATGTACTTAATAGAATCCTATGAATGAGATAAATGAGAAAAGTATGGTGTACGCAAATCTTATTATTATCTAGGGGATGATTAAAATGGTTTTAATGTATAGGTAATATTTTAGGGAAAATTAGCAATCTAGTCAACATACCTAACATAATTAGTCAAAATAACTACATTTTAAAATGTCAAAATGTTAATACTTTACAAAATAATTGTTTTCAAATATTATTATTTATTTTACCTTTTTTTCCCCCAAAACAGTCCATCATTGGACCAAATTCTAAATCAATAACAGATAAAAAAGAAAAAAAGACTACCGATTAATCTTCTTTCCCCATCATTCACATTTCTTTTCCCACATCATTCAAGTTTTATATTTTCTCTTTCTTCAAATTTCTTTGCAGGTCAAGAAATAAAAATTATGAATGGTTCTCCTAATTTGTTCAACAAATATCTCAATTGTTAAAGGTAATTTTGATTATTTAGTGATATTTATGTTGATTTTGTTTTTAAAATCATCAATTATCTTGTATTTCAGATTTTATATATTACGGATTTTTCGTCAATTTTTTCAATTTTTATGTGAGTTTGGTTAGATAATCATCAAATATTTATGTATTTCAGATTTTTAGTCTTTTCAATAATTTTTTTTGATTTTCTTGTGATTTTGTTTTAATATTTCAGATTTAGTAGAATGTGAGTTTGGTTAGATAATCATCAAATATTTATGTATTTCAGATTTTTAGTCTTTTAAATAATTTTTTTCGATTTTCTTGTGATTTTGTTTTAGGGCTCGGGCTATTTCTTGTCGGGTTCCAGATCTCCACCGCCGCCGCTCTATGGATGGTTCCGAAAAGACTCTTCTTGAATCCATGGAACTTGATGAATCAATTGTCGGGTAGAAGTTCTTAATTATCCATTCATTTTCAATTCTAAATAACCAAAATACAGTTTATTTATATATTCATTATTTATGTATTCATCCTAATTGCATATGTAAAACAAAGCTTTCATCTTATTTTGTATTTACAATATCACTTTGTATACCAAATAGTTTGTATTTAGATTTTATTTTGTATTCGTCCTAATGGTATACCATCAAGTTTTGTATTTATATTTGATTTCGTATTCATTCTCAATTCTAAATAACCAAAATACATTTTATTTATTTTATATAGGTATTCATCCTAATTGCATCAATAAAACAGATTTTGTATTTTATTTTGCTCATTTTGTATTTTCAATATCACTTTGTATACCAGATAATTTGTATTTTGATTTGATTTGTATTCATTTTCAATTCTAAATAATCAAAATACAATTTATTTACGTATTCATTATATACGTATTCATACTATTTGCATTAGTAAATAAATTTGTATTTTATTTGGCTCATTTTGTATTTTCAATATCACTCGCAATTTATATTCAATTACAATTTAAAATAATGACACACAAAATCACATTTAAAGAAGTCCATCCGAATACATTTTGGATAAAATCATATTTAAAAAAGTTCAAACAAGTAAGGATAAAAAACTAAGGGAAATATTTTTACCTTTTTTGAAATATTTTTTCTCCCATGATTCTCTCCCTTCCATTATGAAAAATTTGTATTCTTTCAAATTAAATAAATACAGTCAGCATTATAACAAATCAAAATATTGACATTTTCAATAAATATTGAAAGTGTTGACCAGGAGTCCTATTAGATGCTAAAATATTGTTGTTTTGAAAATTTTCCCAATATTTTATTTTATTGAAATAATTCTTAATGTATAATAAATGTGTTCATTTTTGTCCTTAATATTTTTCACTTGATTGAAATAGTCCTTAATGTATAACAAAAGATGTTCATTTTAGTTCTTTGTTCTAAACATAACGAATTTTATCAAAATAAATAAATAATTAAATTTAACAATGGACCCTTCTTCGTGGCTAACAAAATCCATCATTATTATCTTCTTTGTTAGCTCCAAAGAAAAGCTTTGTGAAATCTAACACCATTATCTTTATTTTTATCTTGATAATTTTTAAATTTTTTCTTTTGTTTAAAAAAGATATGGATTTTACGTCAGTGGAATTTAGGAAGTAGAAAATAGTAAATTTTGTTGGAGAAAAGAAAAAATGGTGTTAATTTTTTTTGGAGTTCATTCTTTAAAGCTAACAAAGAAGACAACAATGGTGAATTTTGTTAGCCACGTAGGGTCTATATATAGTTGAATTCAACACTTTTTTTAAAAAAAAATCTGTTAGGTTTAGAGTGAAAGACCAAAATGAACACATTTTGTTATATAATAAGGATTATTTCAATCAAGTGAAATATATTAAAGACCAAAATGAAACAATTGTTATACACTAAGGTCCATTTCAATCAAGTGAAATATATTAAGAACCACGATAACGCATTACTCATATATATATTAAGGATCATTTTGGTCATTTTCTGGTTCTTCATGTGATAATACTGTTAAATTTACAATTTATAATCATAATTCATTTACATTATCACTATATATGTATTAAGTTGTCCAAACAAGCTATTTTTTCATGTTAACAAATCAAAATTACAATAAATTGTTATTTGTTGATTCTTTCTTTAATATTCTTGTTTAACTTATTATCTGAAATTTATTGATTCACTTTACTCTTGCATAGATACACTAAACCCCATTAAAATTTCATAACGATTCTAGTACTAACTAATTAAGTACTCGGCATATACAAACCTTATTATTATTTTTCTTCTAAAAAAACAAATTATAAATTCTCTTATCAGTCTTCCACAAGTTCCTTAATATTTTTGGGAATACAAAGAGATGTTCCATTGAAACATTTTGTAGCAATAACCCTATATATTGTTTCAGTAAGATGATAACCATCCCAGAAGTAGTGTTTATCAGCGTCGCGGCACGGCACAAGTTCTGGTATGCAAGCTGATGTCCCATTTCCCCAAGTGATGCAACATGGACTTGTTGGATCCATTAAACCTACAAACACAAAAATAATAAAGAACGACGTTAATAATGTTTCAAATCTCATTGATAAGGTCTTCTAGATCACCTGATAACCGTCTAATCAAATAAATGTCGTGATTTAATTGACTTTAGGACTAAAGCAGAGGAAGATATGTCCTTGTTAGAGAAACAAGTCATTCAAATAAAGTTAAATCAGCAGAGTCAACTTCTTGACCGACTCAAAAATAAATTGTTACAGGCTAATTATCCTATATTTCACATGAAATGAAAATTATCCACCAAAGGTTTATTAGACTAAGTTGACGAATACGGTAAAATTAATCTAAAATTAGCACTACTACGTCATCAACACATAGTGACCTTCAATTTTGATATCTCATTTTATATCCCCTCCATTTCAAATTAATTAAATTGTTCGTACCCTTTAAGAAAAGAAGATTAAGACATAAATTAGGTATAATTTTCTATTTTTACCCTTATTAATTATTGTCAAATTTATGATTAAAATAACTAAACATTAATTAATAACTAGTCCAGTACTAATTAATGAAGGGTAAAATTGGAAGAACATTTTTTAAAATAGTCTAAAAAATTAAACAATTAATCTAATTTGAAAAATGAAAAATGTCTCAACAATTTAATTAATTTGAAACGGAGAGAGCATTGGCTAATAAACCTTTTTTTATATTTCCCACCTACATTTTAAAATCCCAACTAAATTTAGATTGTGCTTTGCATGACCATTAAAAAATGACACTTCCAACAAAATTTTCTCCATATCTAATAAACTTCAACTTTCATTTGAAAAATGGGAGAAACATGAATTAAATGGAGGTAAATTTTTTTAAAAAGATGTGGAAAAATGATGCCACGTGGTATGATGTGGATATGGTTAAATGATTATCGGTGAAATTAATTAACATAATTGTGTCTTGAAGTATTCGAGAGTTAATTTGACTAAGCTTAATAAGACTAGATTAATTTAATATTTTTAAATTTTTATATAATATAAAATAGAATTCGTTTCATAACAATATGATAAAAAATACACTTCAAACATTGATCAATATTTATATAATTTGACGTTTGAAAAAAAATGTGACAAGTAATTTTAAACGAGAAAAGGAATATTACCATAAGTAGATGGATTGATGATGGCGTCGTAGCCGAGCCAATGACCATGGCCAAGAATAAAAACGGAGCCTTGAAGGGTGGAAGTGAGATTTTTGAGCATTTCACTCAGCTGATTGTTGAAAATTACTGCGAGAGCGTTATATTCTTCGTTGCAACGTCCATTGTGTCGAAGCTTCTTTGTAAATGATGGAATGCAACCAATTGGTCCTATCTCGAACATTATTATCTTTCTTGCTCCTAGTCGATATAATCTCTGCACAAATGATCCATATCAAAATAAAATCGAAGAATTCATAAAAATTACCTCATCTATCTTAAAACGTAGATTATATCAGCTCAAAATCATAAAAACGAGAAAAGCTTGCCTGAAGTTGTTGAGAAAGTGCATCAACGAGAAGTTTGGCAAATGAGTCAGGAGTATAGCGCTTGCTCGTCCCATAAATATTTGGCTGTAAATAGTTGTTTACATAATCATTGCTGCCTGTAGACACCACAAAAATCGACCGAGACAAATAACTCGAAAATTCCTCAGGATCATCAAATTTTCTGGGCAATTCTCGCTCTACCGTTCTCTCGAATAAATCAACTTGCTCTGAAAAATGCAGGCACTTCCCCTACCAAAAAGAATAACACAAGAAATTTTTGTTTGGAGAATTTCGTGCATCCATTTCTACGAACATCTAACCGTAATGGAAAAAAAAAAGTACTCACGATGAAATTTCCTGTATAAGGTAAAATGCCGCAGGATCCAGAAGCATAATTTATGCCGGTGAGTTTTAACGATCCTCGTAAGCTTAAATAAGGCGGAGAAAATGGCAATCCGAGAAATTCAGCAATAAAATCAGCAACAGTTTTTCCATTTGTAAATCTTCCAGTAGCTCTGCCTCCATCAAAATTCGAACCATAAGGTTTGAAATCAGCCTTAGCTAAAGTTGGCAAAACATTATTATTTCCACTGTCAAATATTGAATCCCCAAATACATACAGTGCTGGTGCTAGAGGAATTTCTGATTTTACTGATTCAGCATACATCAACAGGACTATAATCACTGTTACAAAATTGAATTTCTCCATAACTATATTGTTGTTTGTATAATCAATTTTTTATTTTTTTTGAGGATATAATGGGCTTTTTAAATAAGCAAGAAATGTGTGATAGTAATCTGGAGTCTGTTATTACTTTATTCTCTTTTTAAATAAAGTTATACCATCTCCACGTTTTTTCTGCACCATATCTATGTTTAATTTGTCTCGTTGGCGGGATTTTCACATTTGTGTTAAAATTTTGGATAAATTATGTCACAACTCGATTTGTGTGTGACTTTATTCGAGACGAGTAGTTTGATTATGTAGATTTGAACTAGCTTTTTGTATTGTATTAGGCCCAAAGACCATCCTTTAACATAGTATTTGAGTCAGGTTTATTTTTGTTTGGGCTCCAGATACATGTTTTAGTGACTAGTCAGTCCGTCGGGCGTCTTTAATTTAACGGTACATTTATATGAAATTTCTTAAACGAAAAGAAAGGTTTGAGTCGTGTTCTTGTGAATATTCTAGAGAAGTTATCCATGTTGATTGTGTGATTGATCATATTTTTCATGCACTCGATCAGTTCCATCTTTGTTGTCGTTATGCACACTTTTATGTTTATCAAGTCATTTTTAGCTTCTTTAACAATCTTCAAATTAAGTTTAGTAGTAGTTTCTCCCAAGTTAAAAGACTTAAATTACAGAGCATTGTTATATGTTACTCTTTCTATGTCTAATTTACGTGATACATTTCAGATTTTGATATTCAAATAAGCTTATTTTTATCGTAATTTTTTTTTATATTTTTTAAATGATTTAAATTGTCAATTATTGTGACTTATAGTACTTTTTACATAGTTTACAAATATATAAATTTCATTTCAAAAAAATTAAAGATTTCGTACGCAAATTTTCAATTAAACTTAAATTATTTGAATCTCAAAAAAGAGATGTGTCACATAAATTGGGATAGAGGAGTAGCTTTTAAATATAATACTCCCTCTCTTCAACTCTAGATGATTTAGCAAAATGACACTTTGAAAACTCAATTTACAAAATGACTATTGACTTTCTACTTTTCGTGCTTGTTTCGGTAGTTTTTTTTTTTTTGTTCATCCGTACACATAAAAGTTTATTATTAAACTTGAAATTTTGAGCCTAATTTATATCGAAATATGTGGAATTTCTACTTATTTGTTTGTTTCGATTGTGTTTTTTTCTACTTTTACAAATTTATCATGGTTTATTACTAGACTTGTCGTCGATTATTATTATTTTTATATTTTATTGGTTACACTTTATTATTTCATCATTTATTAGGGTTATTTTAGATCATAACTTATTAAAAATATTTAATCTGTACCGCTTAAAAAATATAATTTTAATATATATTAGGCCAATGCATAGCTTGTGCTCATCTTTTCACTAGTTATTTAGAAGTCAGGCCAAAATTTTGAATTAAAATTCTAATATATAATTATATAATAGGCCAAATGCATGGCTATTAGCTTGTGCGCATCTTCTCACTAGTTGTTTAGAAGTTTGGCCGAAATTTCAATTTATATTGGTGCATGAACCCCTATATATTAGGATTAGGTGGGATTACAAATATCGAATCAAAAATTGAATCAAAGTAAATCGAGTCAAATACGAAAAAAAAATTGATTAGTGTTTTGGTATTGAAAAAAATACCTCGATTATACTTGGTTTGGTTTGGTTTTAACTAAAAAAATCAATCCGAGATCAAACTAAACCGACATTATATATAATTTTGAAATTTTATTTTATACATAAAAATATTTACTTTGATATAATTTCTAAATATTTCTTATATTTTTTCATAGTTTTTATTTTTTAATATATATTTCAAGTTTGAAATTTAAAATTTTGAATGGTCCAATAAAGTTTATAGTTCATAGATGTTAGTTACTCTATTAATAAAGCTCAAATCAAAATCAAACTAATACTAATGCTTACGGGAAAAAAAAAATCAATTCAACACTAAGTATGACAATAATGTTGAATATGTGTTATTTAGTTTTACAATGATTTAGACATTTAAAATAGATAATCTAATTTTAAGAATTTTCTATTTAGTCATGTCATAATTAATACTTTATTACCCATTTTTTAGGATAATTTAGTACTTTAAAATTATGATCATTTTCATTATGACTTATTAATTTACAATATTTCTTTAACGCGATTTCAATTCATTATCATTTTTTGTTGAATATTTTAGTGTACTCACTCATCTCATATTTTGTAGTATTAGTTTCTTAAAAAACACCTTAGATAGTTGTATTTTCGTAGGATCAAATAAATTTTTGAAGCACAAGTTGATTATATGTTTGTATGAATACTTTATCAGGAAAATTTGAAAAATTCAAAAATCCAGAAAAGAATGAGGTTGAAAAATTCAAGTTTTATTAATTTGATTTGATTTATAGATTTAAAAATCCGATATAAATAGTTTAATTTGATATTTGAAAACCTGAACCAACACATTCATATACTCCCCTAAGGATTAACATTAATTAACTGGAACATTTTCTCTAGTTTTTTTTTTAAAAAAAAAAAAACTAAACTCAACGAGAAAGTGTGAAACAACAGTTCGCCCAAATCATACCTCTAACACTTTGTTCGGATGATTGTTACGTATTATTTCATAATGTATTATATTGTATTGTATAGTATTGTGTTGTATTGTATAAATATAGTGTTTGGATAGATTATATCATTTTCCGTCGTTATATAATGTTACATATCCATAATTTGAATGATAAACCTACAAAAAGTAGGGTACATGGTGGAGCTACTATGTAAAGGTAGGATAACAGATGTAATATGATTATTAAATAATAAATAAAAACAAAATGAGAAGAAAATATTAAGATACGACACATTCACACCAAACCGGTCGTTACATAAAAAGGATCTTTTCATCATTACCTAACAATGAATTTAATCGATACAATACAATAGAATGTAAGCAACAATCAAAACAAATATTGTATTTAAACTACAATACAATAGGGTAACAACCATCCAAACAAGGTGTTACCAATTTTCACCCGATGTTGACTTTCTTTTTTGATTTTTTATTCGGTGTTTGATAGGGGTGTGCAAAAACCGAACCGACCAATAAATCGAACCGAAAAAAATGTTAGTGGGTTATTAGGTTAACGAGTTTTTAATGGTTTTATAAAAAAAATATTGGGTTATTGGTTTGGTATCAGTTTTTAGTATTGAGTTATTGGGTAAACCGATAAACCATTAAGACGATAGTAAGTTACTACTACACTCTTCATAAATATTAAATATTAATAATTTAACATAACTAGACACTATATCAGTACTCTACACTACGGTCTACACACTTCACACGTCATAATACTTCAACTTCATATAAGAAATTCCATATTATGTTTTGGTTGTAACATATTATTGTAGCATTCATACTACATCTACTCTTATTGATGTAATTTCTCATTAGATTTCTTGTTTCACTATATCAAAACATTTACAACTGATTTGCTGGTCTCACTGTATCATGCCAAATTATTAGAGGAGTGAGAAATCATATATTGATTTTATGAGCATTTTCTTATTGGGTAAATTGAAAACCAAACTATTAATGATAAAAAACCGATAAATCGATAAAGAATATCTTATTGATTTGTTATTGGTTTAGCATATTTAAAAACCGAAAACCAATAAATCGAATCGATAATATATAAAACCAAATTGAACCGACCGATGCACACCCCTAGCGTCTGATTATGATATCCGCATTGAAGCTCAACTATATTCAAATTCGTGCCGCATAGGATCCGCGCTCTCTACCAAAGATTTTTTCATTTCTAGAGCTCAAACATTAAACATGTGACTAAGAAAAAATAACTCCATCTAATGTACCGCGTATGTTAACTTTTTGTTGCTCTTTTTTGTTGTTGTTGATAATTGTGCTTCTATAAGAGGCACAAATTGTTAACTTAATAACATTCAAGTTCAAACTGATATTTTTTTAAAATTTCAGACAAGAATTAATTAAATTTGGAGCTCAATAACATAGCAACAAATGGCCAGTGGCGGAGCCACCTTACAATGAGGGGGGTCATCACTTCCTTTCGGCGGAAAATTATATGATTTATACATGGTTAAAATAATTTTTTAAGTATATATAGTAGATGTCGATCCCCCTTCGGCTACTTCGTGTGTCTATTTTTTTAGATTTTGAACCCCCTTACTGAAAATTCTGGCTCTGCCACAACAAATGACTAGAAGATCACGGATCAATTCAATGTCTTCTTTAAAATTCTCATTTGGTCCTTTGGAGGAGCGATTATACTAAAAAAATAATTTCGCCAAATATAAAAATTAAACCTTTTGCAAATCACAATAGTAGTTTTAGATAGCTTCCTTACATAATATTAGTACATGTAGCAGTTTGTCCAAAATTTTCATAGTAAACGTATTGATGAACCAAAATTCTAACGGAGGACAAATTTAAACCATATCGCAAATTAAATCCTAATAAGGGATTGGCCGCTTGAGGTATTCTTTATTGACGCGTAACAGTGCTTATGTTGGCGAAACAAGAAAAAAATAAACAAATCCAAATCATCGAGTCTCCGATTTCAAGAATTCTTTGGGCTTCTGTCTTTTATCCAACAAACTCATCCATTCATTCCATCGCTTTGTCTCTCTCTGTTTGTGTCTACGTAATTTTGAGGTTTTTTTTTTCTTTTTCCCATCTTTCACTTTGTTATCGAACCTGCAAATTGGGTGACCTCAAATGGGTATTGTTTGAATTTGGTTGATTAACAGATATATCTGCGTTGAAGTTTTGTCTTTTGACTCAACAATGGATTAATTCTGAAATTAAAATTACCAATTCTTGGTTGTCTGTTTGCCTTATGATTGTGACAATTGAGCTTTTTAGCTGATCATTTATGGTTGCTTGCTTGCTTACTAAGATTGTGTGAATGAAACCCTTTGATGCCCATTTAGAAAACAGGAGGAGAAAAAAGTAATCTTTTTTGTAATCCATGGAAATTTTTGATGTTTTACAATCGTATCTACTTTCTAATAGTGTTTGTTATTGTATAAGTTCTGATTGAATTCACGGCCAGTAGCTTTTGCTCAAACAGTGAATTGTGTTAAGAAAT